>VOPJ01011931.1:0-22726 GCA_014673585.1 Semibalanus balanoides | reverse complement strand
AAAATAAAATGGCCGAAGTCCGTACAGTTTTTCATATTCAGGGATAGCTTTTTAGGGGCAGGGCCCATAATGACTACCCCTTTCTGAAGGTCTTGCTGCACCCCTGGGCGTACGTACCCCCTCTCCCTATAAACGGTCACACAGTGGTCCTGCTTGACCTTCACGCACGCATAATAATAGCAAACAGATACAGTAATGTACATAATTTACACTAACATCCAGCAGCACAATACAGCTGGATAGTATCCAGTGAATACACCTCAATTGAGAATATGTCAGGGATGTGGTGTCGCCGACGGAAATGTCCTGACGTTTTGTCATCTTGGTCTTGCCTCACATTCTTGGCTGGCCAGCGGAGACCGTTTCCATGATGGCCCGATGCGTAGTTGAGATGGATTTCCTTTGACAGCGTGCGTGCCCGCACGGCGGCCAGCTAGCTACCGCAGCTCGGGTGGCCGCGAACCCACCCGAGTGTGGGTCGCCGTTACAATTGTCGCCATGGGACATATATTGTAACGTGTGACAGCTGTGCGGGCCAGTAGCGTGGTCAGCCCGCAGCGTCTCGGATGGCGCGCTCGGCCATGCGAGGGCGGGAGCTCGTTACATTCGGTGTTAGAATATCAAAATTCAGCAATCTTATCACAGCCCAGTAATGATTACTTGCATCCTATTGCACTGTATACTCAGTGGTATTCGCGGTGGCCCAGCCCAGCCACGGCAGTCTTCTTGGAGAGCCGCCGGGAGCAGTTCTCGGCGGCGAGTGACTCCGCCGGCTGTATGTCACGAGTTGTGTGCGCCCGTGTCTCGTGAACTGCCAGGCCTGCCAGAGTGCAGTAACGTGAGTGCGGCAGAAACGCCACTGGACTGTGACGTGGGCAACTCGGCTCCTGAAGGTGTGTCTGTGCGTCTCTACCAACTTCTCACCTTGATCTACGTTCTACGTTATACGCTTCTAGACTGCAATAAACTCCATAAAATATGCAATACTTAACACCACGAATCTAACATCTTCAGCTACGAAAAATGTCGCAGGCCCCAGAACCAGAGGAAACTGCAGATCGTCGGTGACATGTGGTTTTATAAAAAGATTGCGGGTGCCCAAATTCAATCTAATTTTGCGCCCTCCTACTTTCGGCGACCAAATACAAATATTGGTGTTCATTTTTCGTTTGTTCAATTCTTGACGCTTATACGGCCCAACACATTGGTCGATTGCAAAGCAGAAGCATATATCATAATTTGTGCTAGGCATGGATACAACTTTTTCTTTATATGTTTTATCGCACTTTTGCAGAAATTGTGTAACCATTACCACGCACAGAAGTTATATTTAATCAGATATTAAGCAACGGAATGTAATGTGCACAAACAGCATTTGGCCGTGACGAAGACATAGCAAACGTATTTTCAATCAGACAATTGCTATACCGATATTTCGACGGAACGAGAAGCACTCAAATATTGTTGACCAGTGAAAATAGTTACAGGCTGCCGACAGCAAAAGTATTCGCTGTCTCCCCTGGCTTGCCTGATACCTGGCGTCTAAACCACTGTGAATGCACTTCCAGCTGCGCGGACTGTTAGTACTGAGTTGCCGCACTCTGACACACTTCCCCTCACTGCCATAGTAACAGTCCACAGTCCAGTGTAACTGGATCACTCACAGTGTTGAAGCCAGGTATCACCAGCAATGGGACAGTGATCTTTCTGTCGGCACCTGTACCTATTTATGTTTCATTCGTTGATTGTAAGTGGCAGCATTTGGATAATTTCTGTTAATTTCAAGATCTTAAATCTCGATAATATTAAATGCGCGCCGAAAGTGAACGAAAAGGGATATTACAGGCAGCAACTATTAATTTTAAAGCACATTCAAAAGTGTCATAGACCTGTACCTTTCCTCAAAATTGCAGTATTCGAAGCAGCAAGAGATGATCAGTTGGGAGTTTGAGCATTATCCCCCCCCCCCCACCTTTGCTCCCACACCTAGGTTTTTCCGAGATAACGAAAAAATGGCGGCTTGGAGCGCCGCCAATTTCTGTGCTCTCCTTGTTCCCTATTCTATGCTCAGCCCTTCTATATTCTTTACCTTAGGTCATCACAGGTCAGGCTACCAGGTCACGTTAAGTGACGTACCAGCTCCAAAACGTTGGTGGTCGTGCTGCAGTGTACACTTTTAAATTCACATGATTTAATAAGATGATATGTGCCTACAATTATTTTACATCGGATTTTGTATATCGGTAACCTACGGTCGGATCAATGCCGAGATCTCTCCATCACGGGGTCAGCTTAGGTCATTTGAGGTCACCAACATCTATTTTTAAACAAAAATCGATAAAATAATGATAGAGAAGTTAAAACGAGACCACTGTGTTTGTCCTGCCAATGCACGTCTACCATTATGCAACATGTTAACCTGAAGTTGAATTTTGAAAATGACCTAACCCAGTCATCATGACAATGTGTCGATGCATCTTGATGAGACAAACACGATGACACAAAAATTACTGTCCCATCATTTTTAGGTAACACGCTACTGGCGAAAAATGTTTTGCCAAAACACCTTTCTGACACTTAATGATCTCTAGAGCCTAACTTATTGACCTGAGCTAAAATTTGTAACTATTACATTGTTCTTAGAGCTGCCGATGTTTTTAAAGTTTGTTCTTAGCTATCATAGTTCCCGAGATATTCGAGGGTTTCCATGCATGATGGAGCAAAGTCCTAAAATTGGAAAGACTTCCAGTGGCCTCTACTTTGAACTGAAGCGAAACAATTGCCAAACTAACTTCCATTTGCCCTGCACCATCCATGAATTTTCGATTGTTTCCCCCATCTCCTTGCCTCTTTTTGTTTTACTTAGATACTTTTTATTTTATAGGCCCAATTGGACGGTACAAATGTCGTTAATGAATGTTTTATAAACTTTGCCCAGCACTCAGTAACTAGACATATGTGCATTTTCCGTTATAAAATCCACTTGATTGAATAACTTCAACTGCAATTTTCTGGCGATTAGCGAAACCTTGACCTTATAGATTCATCTGATTTATTTGATCTTCATGCATTTTAAGACATGTTCATGTCATGACTGTATGTGCTGGAGGACTATTGTGGGTGCCCATTTTAGCTTTGTTTGTGCCCTGGCACCCACAAAGAGATAGGAAACCACACCCCTGGGAGATGCAGAGGCGAATCCAGGGGCAATCCGGCCATCCCCCACAAGCGAAAAAGGGTGGGGCCAACATATCTTTTGCCCCCCCCCCCCCTCCAAAGGATATCAGTGAATAGTGAATACCCACATTATTCAATACGGACTGATTTGGTACTATTTGGTATCAACATGGTGAGACTGGTACTCGAGGAAAGATAACAATTTATCGTTAAAATGGTTTTTAAGCAGTCAAAATCCAGCTATTCACAATACAAGACCGGGAAAATTACATGCCGCTTCGCGGCATCACACAAGTTTCGCAATTGCTTGCACAAATTAGGAAAATTGACAAATCAATTTCGTCAAGTGTCTGTCAGAGGCTCTCCTTGACGGTAATTCCTGGCCCCAGGGCCACTTCATACAATATTAACCCTCGCCTTACCGTTTCCCACCTTCGCCGTACGGGGGGGGGGGGCTGACAGGATCCCCTGTTAAATTCCAAACCAAGCATCATGGAGCAGCGCGGTAAGAACAAGCATGTTGCCTGTCATGTGAGGAATCTTAGAGTATGCATTTTTTAGGTTTCAGGTCATCGGTGAACTTCCAGGTCAAGTAACTGACATCGACTCGATCACATCAAGAAAAGCGGTTTTTCTCCGTCAGAAAACCTCAAAATTAGAGATTGATAAATGTAAATAAAAAACATGGTCATAGACTACTTTTGTCTCAGAAATACGGAAAATGTATTTATTTGTTGCTATCTTGTCAAAATAAGTTCCAAACTGTGATAAAAAATGACGTAATGAGTTTCTTACACTTAGGGAGCCATTACTCAATCACAAATAGTTATTGCAAATCATTGCTTTGACATTTGGTTTGGGTATTTCCCATATTTTGATCTTACTTATTTTTATCTTACTTATTTACGTTTTTTCAAATTTTTGACAATTTCGATTTTTAGTTATTTTCCCCCCATTTTTGTAGATTTAAGGGGTGAGAAACCCCAAGTTTTGGAAATCCGAGTAGACCTTTAATAATAAAAATGTCATTTTTGATCTTTGACGCTTTCTGTTAGCAATTTGCTGCAAAACTATACTTTCTACGATTTTTACAATATTTACCGTCTTTCCACCAACTATAATCGTCACTAAAACGTCATTGTCTCCCAAATGAATGCACCAATTGCAGTGAATTTTGTAGCATACGTAGTACGTTGTGTCACTTAGCTTATTTTAATTTCAATTTCAGCAGATGCACGCATGAGTAAAAATAGATTTCAGAAAAACATCAGGAAGGCCTGTGAGCACCCCCCCCGTAGGCGGGTTAATTTCAACCTGGTAACGTGCAGGGGCGGCGGCCACGGGGGGCGCAAGAGGAAGGCAGCTGCCCTGGGTTAGCCAGGGGGGCAAACAATTTTTTTGAACCCAAATTTCGACGGAGGCCCATCCAAAAGGTGCCTCCTGCAAACTGGCAAAATAGGAAATTAATGTGGCTCTGGTCAAATTTTCTTGAAAATGAAGAAAGCTGCTATGAACGCCACTGAAGGCCACAAATACTAGACAGGAGGCCCAGTACCAGACAAGGAGGCCCAGTAGCCAGACAGGAGCCCAGTACCAGACAGGAGGCCCATGTAGACGGAGGCCCAGTATTAACAGGGAGGCCCAGTAACAGATAGGAGGCCACACATTACTCGGCGGATCCGGGGGGCCAAACGGGGCCATGCCCCCCCAAGGTCTTAGAACTATGTTTTGCCCGCTCCCCAAACGGTGGACGATACACTGTACAAATGGTTTTGCAACAAGTCAAAATACAGCATCAGCCAATACATCGGATTTTTCGCAGCGCTTTGCGGCAATGAACACAAAATAGCAAATTTGTGTAATGATGTAAATTGGGAATTTGGGCAAATGAATGAATTAAGTTTTCTGGTATCTCCCCTTGGCGCACATTTGAGTTCTTCTCACTTGACTTTCGGGTTTTTCAAAATCTTTGAAAGTGTTTTTTAGTGACTTTGTTCATTTTTAGTTTTAGTCTTTTTAGGGGTTAAGAAACACAAAATTTCGGAATCGATTTGGCGTTTTCTTATAAATTGTCACCTTTCGATCTTTTTGGTCGCTTTTCTGTTAGCAATTTGCTGCAAAACTATATTTTCTTACTTTTTTACATATTTACGTCTTCACAACTATAATCGTCACTCAAACGTCATATCTCCCAATTTGATTGAAACCAATTTCCGTAAATTTTGCCAGCATATGTATATTGTTTGTCAACGTCAGCTACTCATTCAGCAAGATGCTCCGCATGAGTAAAAAAGTGTTTCTGAAAAATCAGGCAGGCATATTAGCCCCCCCCCACACCACGTAAGGCCGAAGGCATTAATTTTCATGCTTTCATGCTTAATTTTCATGCTAGCTTGCCGGAATTCCGAAAAAGGCCGGACGCAAATGAATATGAGCGAAAAAATTGACCCTAAAATACCCTAACCTACAAATGTATTATAACATGGAAATCCACATTAAAAATGCTGCGAACGCTTTAATAACGCAAACAAAAGGATATACATTTTTTCGTCAGTTCAGCGGTCCATCGGACCACTTAAGAATTATCGGTGACGGCTGCGTGTTGTAATGCAATAGTGATTCTTATTTGCGTGTGTATTGCTACCGGAAGTGTGTTTCTGCTGTGTTTTAAAAAATTAATTTTTTTTCAGATTTTTTTAACGTTTTTCCCCATTTTGTTTTTAAGTTTTTTTTTTTCACTAAAAAAAGTTTTCACATTTTTTTATATCTGGAATGCAAAAAGGTGAGAAGCTCAAATGCGAGGAAAAAAAATGGGGGTACCTTTTTGCAAAAAAAAAAAAAACCAACGCGAGCCGGCTGGATCCGCTGGCAATACTAGACAGGAGGCCCAGTAACTAAACAGGAGGCCCCAACTAGGGAGCCCCAGTAGTAAGAGACAGGAGGCCCCCATATAGACAGGGCCCCCCAGTACTAAACAGGAGGCCCATACTAGCCGGGAGTTCAACAGTACAGACAGGAGCCATACTAGACTGTAGCCCCACAGCATAGACAGGAGCCCCATACTAGACGTAGGCCCGTCCGAACAGGAGGCCTTATCTGCGACAGGAGGCCACATGAACTAGGTCCAGGGCCCCGTACTAGGCAGGAAGCCATACTAACAGGAGGCCCATCACTAGACGGGAGGCATCGCAGTACTAGACAGGCGGCCCCCATACTAGACAGAAGGCCCCAAGTACAAGACAGGAGGCCCCAGGTATAGAAAGGAGGCCCTCAGTACTAAACAGGAGGCCCCCAGTACTAGACAGGAGGTCCCCAGTACTAGACAGGAGCCCCATACTAAACAGGAGGCCCCCAGTACTAGACAGGAGGCCCCCAGTACTAGACGGGAGGCCCCGTGCCGAGACATGAGGCCCCCGGTACAGTCAGAGGCCGGTACTAGATAGGGAGGCATCGTCCCGGTATAGACAGGAGACCCTTCCCAGTACTAGAGTAGAGGCCCGTGGTACTAGATCAGGAGGCCCCGGTACGTAGCAGGAGCCTGTATAAACAGGGGCCCGGTACTAAACAGGAAGCCTCCGGTACTGACAGGAAGCCCCCGGTTACTAGCAGGAGGTCCCAAGTATAAAATCGGGCCCTATCCTAGATGTGGTAAACGACTTTCGGATTTGGGCCCGTCATTTTGAGGAGGGCTCCATTTTCACTTTGTATACATATTTTGTATAATATATCTGAACTAGGTCCTAGCACCAACTATAAACCAAGGGGGATATAGCCCATCTCCCCAATGTATGTGCCCTGGTTGCTAGCCTCATGGAGGCCTTTAACAACAAAAAATCCAATTTTTTGCGCGCTTCGCGCGATGCAATACAAATAATTGTATGCGGTCAAAAACTTAACTACAATATTCGCACATTTTTGCGGTGCATTTATTTCGTTTTGCTCATAGGGTTGTTAATTTATAAATATATAATTAGGCAAATAGTTTAGCTTTATCATTTCTTACGCAACTTTAAGCGCAAAGAGCACTTTTTAAGAGGTCGCAGTCGGCACCATTTTCAAAGCGAAGCATAGAATGAGAATGCATATCCAGGGCGTAAGAATTAAATTTTGCGCCGCTCCGCGGCGCAATTCCTTTTTCGTAATTCCAAGAGTTTCAGGACTTGACCCCCTCTCCAAAAAATATTCGAAGTTTGTTTAGCTGAGCTGGTTTCAACGCTGAAAGGGCAGACCCTCAGTTTATTAACTCCAGCTTCTAAAAGTTAGTATGGCTCATGCCTTGCCTGCATACTGCCATTCTCTATCTTGTAACATGCTTTTCAGCGTTTTGTTTGACACTTTCAACGCTTTGGGAATGGGAACCCTTCCAGGTTTGAATGACTTGCCGCTATAGTTCTTCTGTTCTTTCTGGTGATGAAATCTTCAAATGGTAAGCTCTGTAGTATGTAATATGACATGGGGAAATACTTAACAGCGCTTTTGAGGGCTCTGATAATTACACGTCCTGAGGGGGTAAAAGCAAAACTACCATCGGTATCGCTATAATAGTCCACTTGATGGAGGCCCTACAGCAGGAAGCCCTGGGAGAGGAGCCCCTGGAGGGGGGCCCCCTTCGACTTTGCCCCCAGGTAAATATGTGGCGCGCCTGGCTACGTGATGAGGCTGCTAGTCTGCCGAGTTCCGAAAAAAGGCGACGCGAGATATGACGTGGATCGCCCTAAACACCTAAAATACCTAACCCAACCAAATACGTATTATAGCATAGAACTTTACATTAAAATGATGCAAAGGCTTTAATACACGCAGACAAAACGGATATGCATTTTTATTCATTCCAGCCGACCCCCTTAATAATTATCGGTGACGCCCCTGCGAGTTGGTATGAGATAAACGTTATTATTAATTACGTGTGTATATGATACGGAATGGTGTTCTGTGTGTTTTTAAGTGATTTTATCCTTTTTTACCCAAAAAAACGAAAAGTTATTTCTTTCGAAAGAGTGTTTTTTTCCTATTTTTTCCGAAAGTTTTCTTCACCGATTTTTTTATTGTTTTTGTATTTTAAATGCCAAATAAGGTGACAAGCCAAAATCCACTGAGATAAAAAATTATACCTTTTTGCCACAAAAAGTCCCCCCCCCCACCAAGCGGCTGGATCCGCCCCTTGGGAGATGATATTCTTGAAATACCTATAGACACATGTGTGGCGTGTACGCTGCACGATGCAGGCCTGTGTTCCCTTCTTTTTAGGCTGAATCACACTTTTCCTGCTGTATTTGTTCGATGTATTTCGCAAACTCTCAGAGATGGCTCTGTGACCAAAATAGTCTACCGGGAAAACAAATAATCGCAACCCACCATGTAAAGTTCCAGCGGATATTTTATCTTGCCACCTGAAGCGGAAGCAGCAACTCTGGGTATACAGGTGCTGCTTCGCTTGGTGCAATATGAATATCCGGCTGGGTAGCTTAACATGGTGGGTTGGATTATTTTTATCCGGGTAGATTATTTTGTGCAAGAGGCCTCAGGTGGCAAGGAGATATACAAATATGCGGGAGTGGCCCATCCATTCTGTAATCCGTGCTAAGATGCTCACGCATTTTTGCGCTCATTTTGTGTTTTTCCGTCTTCAGTGTCGAGTGTCGAGGGTCGTCCACTGTTCAAATCGAAACATTAAAAAACAGCAGTTTCAATAACATTGTTTTTTATAAAAAGACGTACACATACATTGCTCATTGTTGGCAGCACAAACTGGAGACAGGACAATTCTTAACCAGTGTGCAGTGAACGATCGGCAGTGAAAGTCAGTGGAAGTTGCCTCAACTTCAGACTGAAATCTTCACCGACAGGTGGCGGGCAGGCGCTCTAGTGGGCCAGGACAGCAGCGTGGCCGGTCTAGTGGTGGGTGGGGTAGGCACCGGTGTACCGGGGGCCATGGCTGGAGGGGTAGTAGGCGCCGGTGTACCGGTTGCCATGGCTGGAGGGGTAGTAGGCGGGGGCGTACTGGTGGCCATGGCTGGCGGGGTAGGCGGGGGCGTACTGGTGGCCATGGCTGACTTGGTAGGCGGGGGCGTACTGGTGGCCATGGTTGATGGACTGGGTGGTGCCGTAGTGATGTCCAAAGGTGCGAGAAGCAGCGAGGCCGGACGAGACGCCGATGGCGGCGCCGGCGTAGCCACGAGCGACGCCGTGCACGGCGGTGACGGCGTGGTGCACGATCGGCTGCACCACCTCGGTGGTCTCCACCACGGGCGTCACGGGTAACGGAGGGCACGGGCACGGGCGCGTCACGGCACCGGTCTGGCCACCGGCACGCACGTTCACCTGCTTGTGCACGATCTCAGGGATGGTGCGGGTGATGTGCGGCTGGATGCGGGTGACGGGACGGCCGGCAGCCACCACCAGAGTCTTCTTGACCAGGGCTGGCAGACCGGGCGACAGGCCGTTGTCGGCTGCAGGGGGAGGCACGTTGGCGTTCACGTTACTGAGGGCGATGCCAACAGGGCCGGCGGCGTAGCCATGTCGCACATGGGTGAGCGGGCGGCGTAGCCATGGCCCAGACGATGGGGGAGCGCGGCGTAGCCATGTGGCTACAACCAGCAGGGTGGATGGAGCTGTGGCGTAGCCATGTGCCAGACGATGGAGGGGCGGCGGGCGATAGCCGATGCCAGACGATGGCGGGGGGCGGCGTAGCCATGTCCCCAGACGATGGCAGGGGGCCGGCGTAGCCTGTGCACCCAGAGGTGGATGGAGCTTGCTGGCGTAGCCATGGCCCAGAGTGGGGGGCGGCGGCATAGCCATGTCCCAGACCGATGGCGGGGGCGGCGGCGTAGCCATGTCCCAGACCGATGGCGGGAGCGCCGGCGTAGCCATGGCCCAGACCGATGGCGGGAGCGCCGGCGTAGCCATGTGCCAGCCCGAGCCGTGCTCCGCCATGCAGAAGGGCACCGGGAGTGGCGCTAGAGAGCGCCACTAGTGCACTGAGCACCACCTGTGGGACGAACCACGATCAGTCACGTCATTGGGTCGAATCAGGTCACCGTTCAAAACACATCAACGCTTCGTGTAGCATGGCAATACAGACATGTAACTACGTGTTCCTCTCAGCAAAGCGCACAAAGCTCACACAGCAAACTTTTACGAATGCTTAAGATGTAAATACGCTACATTATTTAAATGTGTCATTTGTCTAGCAACCGATGAGCAATGTCAAAATAAAAACTTACAAAAGCGTTCATGCTTCGGGAAGAGATGGAAAGAAAGAAGTGTGCTGTTGCGGCCAGCGCGGATTATTTTATACCGAACGAGAAGTTGAAGCGGGCCTTGAAGCACCAATCAACATACCGCCTAACCGTTCAAAAGTGCCAGCAAAACTCGTTTAAAAGTGCCACACCCACTTCCCGCTGGGCTTACCCTGGCGACGCGGCCGGTCCACGGTACACTGTGTGAACACACAAAAACACACGCGTGGCCACTTACTAGCTAACTGTTCTTGGAGCTGACTGTTCAACCTGCACTGGAGGTGCATATGGTTACAGGCAATATGAAAACCACGGCAGTTTCTAAACTGCCTGACTCAAATTCAGGCAGTTTCGAAACTGCCTGAAATCCTAGGCAGTTTGCAAACTGCTTGAAAATCCAGGCAGTTTCGAAACTGCCTGACGATGCACGACTCCAGCCTCTGTGCGGTCACGTGACGAGCCCAGCTTGGTGCTGCCGGTGATCAAGCGGTATCTACGAATGGTGATGCATTATTCTTGCAAACCACGCTCCTGTAAGTCGTACATAGTCGATCTGAACACGCATCATATAACAGACCTGTCTATATCCTGATGCCTAAAATAGTAAAAATATTCAATGGTATTTTTGGATGAGACTGACTTTATAGGTAGACGGCGAGTAGATTGATAAAATTATCATACAATCTAGGTGGCATTTCAACCACGAGCAGTGTCAAGAAACGGGGTCGCTATGGTGCATAATGAACGGGATAATAACCAGACGGGAACGGAGCGGGACGGGAACGAGTACAGAATGGGACGGAGACGGGGTGGACATGTGCCAAAAACGGGAACGGGGACGGGGACGGGGACGGGGACGGGGACGGGGACGGGGACGGGGACGGGGACGGGGACAGGACGGAGGGACGGGGACGGGGACGGGGAACGGAACGGAACGGAACGGGAACAGAACGGAACGGAACGGGAACGGAACGGGAACGGAACGGGAACGGAACGGGAACGGAACGGGAACAGGAACGGAACCGTGCGCAAGTTGTATGATTCTAATAATTTTGGTTCATTTTCACAGTTAGCACTTAACATCCCAACATTCTATTTGATTGCATTATTATGCAATATATTCTAGCATCCACAGATTCCGCATTTTAGCGTCACCATTCCTTCATCAGATCCGCTTGTCTTCTTGGATGACTGGGACAGCGAAACTCTCACAGTAATGCATGGTGCTGTTCTTTGCCATTAGGAATAGATGACATGTGTTTGAATGACCAAGCAATAAAATAATAAGCGGAATTGTTCATAATCTGCAAATATGAAAAATACTAAGCGTAGCTGACACAGAATACAACTAATATAGAGACACTTCTGGCGGAAACCAGTATGGGAATAATACATTGCAATTGATACCTTTTCTTATTGACCGTATCGTCTGCGGGCGGTGAGAATTAATGCGGAGGGGCAGATTCTGTTCCCTCCAAGAAATTTCGAGAACCACTAGGTCGATTTCATTTGAGCAAATACCATTCAATTCGTTATGATAATACTTTTTGAACCATATTTCTTTGCAAAAAATGAGGGCCAGATGGCAAAAATACTCAAATTTGGGATTTTAAAGATAATCGCGGTCATGTGGTTTGAACGATTGTCGTACAACAATCGTTTTTGATCTTGAAACGTACTTACTGTTCTTATATGTATCAAAGGACAAATAAAAAAATTGTAAATCATATCCACATTCAGGGGATGTAAAGTAGGGAGAACGCCTGATAACAAATATGTTCTGTTCGTGATTGTTTGAGATGGTATGAGCGTCTTATATGAATATAATTTGCAGTCAGTTGTTAAATAAAATGCATTGTGCATATGCAAAGGCGCAACCAAGGGGGGGGCACACGGGCCCGTGCCCCCCACACGAAATGTGGGGCCCCTCTGAGGCGGCCCCGTGGGGCCCCCTCTGAGGCGGCCCCGTGGGGGCCCCTCTGAGGCGGCCCGTGCGGGCCCTTCTGTGGCGGCCCCCGTTGAGCGGCCCTCTGAGGTGGCCCCGAGGGCCCTTTGAAGTGGCCTCGTGGGGCCCCTCTTAGGCGGCCTCGTGGGGCCCCTTCTGAGGCAGGCACTATAGACAGGATTTCGCTCGGGCGGCGTGCCTAAAAAGAACCCCCCTTCCCGAGCATTTCAAGGCCCCCTCCCGAGCGTTGAAAGGGCCCCATTGGCACTGGGCCCTTCCGTGCTGACTAAAGGCCCAATTAGGCATGTTCAGGGGCCCTTTTGACCCGCCCAGGGACCCTTCTAGTCTGCCGTCAAGGGCTTATCTGACCTACTGAGGCTCCTGATTTTCCCAGGGCCCTCAGCAAAACCCTTCAGTCTGCCCTTTTTAGACCTGTAAGCGAACTGCTCTTGGCTGCTTTGTCACCCTTACCGGACATTTCAGGGGCCACTTCATCCTGTCTCAGGGGCCCTTCGATCTTTCCAGTGAGCCCATCCACCGACCTGCCCAGACCTGCCCGTTGATCACGATGGATATTTGCGCAAAATGTTTTTTAAAACATTTTTAACATGTTTTAAAATTTTTAGAGAGCCGTTTTCACGATGGACTAATGCGAAAAATGTTTCAACCCTCGCTCTTCGGTCCCGTAGGCGAGCGGTTAAAAACTATTTTTTTTTCGCAAATTAGTTCCATCGTGGAAAAAACGGCTAATATAAAACAATTAAAACATTTTGCGAAAATAATCCATTGTGAAAACGGCTATTATATATTGAAAACTGCCAGGGCCAGAGGCCACACACAAGGGGCGCACAGGCACGTACCTCCTTACGAAATGCGACCCCCTAGGCCCCTATGAGGCAGCCCGTTGAGTCTCTGCTTCGTGGTTGCTCAGGAACGGCCACTGGCGATCCAGGGGGAGGCCAACCAGTTCATGCTCCTCCCAATAGCCTCGAAGGGGGCAAACTTGTCATTTGACCCCCCCCCCCCCCCAAACTGTTCAACAATTTATAGTGAAAATTGCCGCAGTCAAAATCCAACTTATTTACAATTGAAAAACTGGAAAACTTTGCGCCGCTTCACGGCGCTGACAAAAAGTATTTGTTATTGCTATAAAAAATTTGGGAAAATGGGAAAACAATAAACCATTTATGCAGGCAAGGGCTTTCCTTGGCAGTTATTGCTGCCCCAGGGCCTACTCCCTTCACAAAAACGTTCAGGTGGACTGTTAGCTAGTCTTGCCGAGCTCCGAAAAAGCGGCCTCGAACGCAAAGGCACAAACATCGGCACCCGGAGCTCTCCAGTGGTGGCCCAACTTGCTGCGACGAATTAAGCTAATTGAAAGTGGGGGCCAGGCCAGGACCATTCTCCCGGGCCATCTCCTCCCAAGCTCCACCAGATAACAGAAAAACCATTAATGCGCTGGTAAAAGTCGTACTGGCTCTTGCTGCTTTCAAACCATATTGCAATCGTTAGCCAGCACTGTTGGATCCAGGAGGGGCATTTCAGGGCCATGCCCCCCCCCCCCAAGTTCCATTAAGTGGTCTGTTTGTTCCCCCCACGATCAAGCCTCACAAGGAAAAGCGATCGGTAATAATGTATCAAAAGGCTATGTCTCTGTTCCATGTATACAAATTTAATGGAAACAAATAACAGGTCATTATCATAATTAACAGTAAGAATGTCACTGGTCCAGGGAATAAAACAACAAATTTGCACGTTGCTCCTCGGTGCAATTAACAAAAAAATATATTGTTTATGCAGGTTTTAAAATCCTACCGATTCACAGGCGCAATTATGTTCTATGCTGCTTCTCCTATATCAATGGGCCAAAACAGTTCCGCATTTAACATTATTATCGGCACTATTAAACGCAAAATAACATTTTTTTAGTCCGCACATACACAATGTGACAATTGACAGAGAATGCAATATCCAGGCATTAAAGGCTAAAAATTTCGCGCTGCTCCACGGCGCAAATTGATTAAGTTCTAGTCTTGTGGCCAAAAAATATTCCAAGTTGGTATAGCTGATTCAAAATTGTTGACGCTTTAGTTCCACAAGTAGAGTTATGGCAGTTTGCTACTTCGCTCCTAAAAGTGGGTATGGGCCATTGGCCGCATACATGTTATTACTGGCCCCACCGCCTTTATTTCTGGGTTTTTTATTCATGGCACAACCCGTAAAATTTTCGCGCCGCCTTCGTGGCGCTAAATAACTTAAGCACCTTACATATAACATAAAATCTTATTTAAATAGGGTAAAGATGATTTTTCTTCATTTCAGCCGACCCCCACAATTTTTTTTGGCGACGCCCCTGCGAGTTAGTTTTAGATAAACGTTTTACTACTTATATGTGTCGCTTTTCGGTAGCATATATTGTTTACGGCGTATCGCGTTTTTGTTTTTTGTTTTTTCCCAAAAAAAAGTAAATATTTTAAGCTCAATAATAAAAATAATTGTGACAAACGGCCCAAATCCAAGGAGAAAAAAGACGGACCTTTTGGTAAAAAAAAAAGTTGGTCCCAAAAAGAACGACGGCTGGATCCGTCAGTCGGGACGTCCGGACTATTTTCTTTTAAAAGACACCACCGTCTATTTTGGGGTTGGAAACGCAATTTGGATCAGCGACTTCAAAACTGGGTGACCCTAGATTAGCTTGACCTTCCTATTGCAAATTTAAAAAAAGTTGTGGACGGTAGGGGTCAAACTTGGCCGGCTGTCAGCCACCAGCGGATAAATTGTTGATCGTGGGGGGCGCGGGGGCAGGAAACGGTGTCATCAGCCCGTTTGTTAACTGAAGTACAGGGCCTCAGTTGCTATGATTCACACTACACACTAAGGTCCGGCTGAGGTTTTTTTTTTCCTCTAGCGTATGTTTTATGGCGACCATTTAAGGAACGACCATTCGTGCATTTGAATCTGCATTACTGAGAAGCTTTCAAAATTTTATATTGACGCCATTGGTTTACCTTTTCATAGGCTTTTTTAAGCAAAAATAAAAAATTGTTTTCACCGCAAAATACTAAAAACGGATTTTTTGCTTAAAAGCAGCACAATATTCAGGGTGAGGCAGTGCGTCAATTATATAAATTTTGGAAGCTCTGAGTAATGCGGTTAAATGCATATACAGTCATTTCTTTAATTTGCCGTCAAACATTCGCTAGCGGAGGAAAGAAGTCAGACCTTTAGTGTGTACCATAGCAACTGCGGAGGCTGTACATACGTCCGGAAACTTTTTTGTTTTTTTGTATTTTTCTATGGGGGGACAAATAATGGTTTCGGGAAACTGGGGTGGGTATGCCCCCTGACCGCCCCTGATATGTGCAGGGGTCATTATTGGATCCGCAATGGTGGGGCCCCCTCGTGGTCCGACGGGGCCCCCTTGAGGTCGTGCCCCCCCTTACGAAAATCCTGGTTGCGCGCCTGTGCATATGCGAATCAAGGTGAACAGCGTAAAGGGCACCAAGCGCGTAACGCTTTTATCAACTTGCTAATTTGAATGCGAACATAATTTGAGGGAGAGTATCATCTCCCATTTTTGAACCAGTGTGCCTCTGCTAAAGCATATGTACAATCCCAATATTCATGATGCATTTTGTAGCAAAAATGTTCCTGACGCATTTATTGCACCGCAAACTACGAAGAAAGTATGCGCCACACTCACGCATTCATAACCCTGTGCAAAACAGGAGCCTGACATTTGGCAACACCTCTGCTGAGGTGATGTTGTTAGAATTTTGACACAACACGTGTAAATTAATTATAAGAAAATAAACAATCAAGACCTTAATCCAGTAGCTTAGGAGTATACCAAGCCAAAAAAACGGGTGCAGAATCTGGTTCCCCGCAGGAATAGGGTTAAGGGCTAACCTTCAGAAATATTGTTCACTGCCGGTCACGTGAACTTCAACTATTTTGCTGATAACTGCAACAAGACACCTTATTTACTATAACGACGAAGGTATCTGACGGCAAAAATGGCCTCTTACCTGCAATGTGATAAGGCGCCATTCGTTTCAATTGACTAATGTCATGTTTTCCACAATGCATGAGTCTGTTCGAAACAGCCCAGGCAATTTTAGAGCTGCCTAAGCAATTTAGCAGATTCCTGATGCTCTGGTGAATGTCATATTGACTAGGCAATTTCGAAACTGCCTGACGCTTTCGTAAATGTCATATTGCCTAGGCCAGTGGTTCCCAGCCCTCCGACACAATCACCCCTTTTCACCAGTCAGAAGAGGATATTACCCCACCCTTCAAAATTTATACCGATTTATCAAAAACAACATTATTTTTCCCCAATTTGTTGGTTGCACCTGTTAACACTTCGATCGGAGCGTCGCAATTTGCAATATAAACAAAGAGTGGAGAGAGCAGTCACATGTACTTATTTTTTCTCTCTGCACCAATTTATCATTTCCATTTGCGCAGCGCGTGCCGGAAATTCGATGATGGGCTGATTCGTGCTGTTTAGCTGCTCTGCATGCCATTTTAAACAGACAGGTTTCCGTTTGGAAGCGTTAAGTAAAAGGAACACGTAACAAATAGGTGCGTTCTATGCAGCTGTTATATTTTCTGAGTATGTTTTAGCCGAGGGCTGTATCGTAGCTGTTATAGCGTATCATTATTAATTTATCGTTCAACTTCACATGCCTTCGTTACCCCCGCAGAATGGCTCCGTTACCCCAAATGGGGTCATGACCCACCGTTTGGGAACCGCTGGCCTAAGCAGTTTTGAAACTGCCTGGGCCGGCCAAGCAGTTTCGAAACTGCCCTGGTTTTCATATTGCCTGTAACATATATGTATACTGTAGTGTATAATGTATATACGCACTGTAAGTGTATACAACTATACACGCACTGTGAGTATATTTGCAGCAGCCAAATACATTTGGAGATGTGAAAATGAAGACGTGTTAGGCATAATATGGTTTTGCGTTATGGCCCGCCGGTTTCGGCGTTCCACTTAAGTGGCTTCCCATTTCCCTATTCAGGTACCGATGGCTTACGATATAACATACAGTATAAATACAGTATAAGAGCGTAATTGAAAGCATTCAACCAATTTCATGTTTTGCATGCGCACACGATATGCTTCACACGACAAATAATATCAGTGGCGGATCCAGCTTGTGGTGAAGGGATCGACAGACAGCAATAGTGGTCCCCTAAGATGTTGGTGGGCCCCTTCGATCTTGGTGGGACCTGCACAAATCATGTCCTCAAAGGGTCAGAACAGGTCCTCCTTGGCAGCCCCCACCGGTAACAGTTGACAGCACTCGGGCGTTTGGGCGCTGCAAAAACTACTAGACCATAGGGTTCCTATGTTAAAGCGACGATTTTCAGACGAGTCTGGCTCGTAACCTATGAGAGATATTTAAATTCCGACTTCTGCAACATATAGCTATGAGGCTTGGCTACAACGTTTATATTTTCCTTTTTTCGATATTCTGGGCACAAAGAGGTGAAATCGGCTTGGGGGTTGAACAATATTGGAGCGCCCAATGCCGACTGTGGCGTAGCATGGAAGTGGCGAATGCAGCGTCATCTATAATGCTAGTAGAGGCGCTTAGTTGTTTTGAATTTACCGCTGCATAAATACTACCAAAGATACTGAAATCTATCCTATTTCGACTATGCTTCAGTAGATTTGCTGAAGTGAATTCAACTAATTAAGATTTAATCTATGGAAATGCAAGTTAATGATACAATACAATACTGTTAATTTATCATAGACAATTTTGTTTTTTCTCAAAACAAATGTATGTTGTCTAATTCTTTTGGGCGCTACATAGTACATTCCTTACCGTTCAACCCGGTGTCTAGTTACCCTGCTCCTTGGGTGAGGCGAGATTGGACCCTCAGTATGGTCAGAGTGGTCTTCCAGTTTTCCAGTCTTTATTCATGGGCCTATTTTAGCTAAATCGCAACTACCTAAACGCTGAATCCACGGCTGCACTGGCATGGTCGTGGAAAATGAGATGACGTGTGAACGCGTTCCTCAGCTGCTGTCTCCCCGTGTGACCCAGCTCTTGGATTTGAACATCAGGTCTTGGGGCGTTGCATGGCAAGGATCGCATTTCTAGTCCTGATGAGCCCAGCCTTTGGTATGTGGCAGCGTCTCGGTGTTCTGCTATACTGCTACAACAAAACGTTTGATGAGAGGAATGTTTAACACATTTCACGAGACAAAAACAACGTGAGACCAACCGAGACACAAATCGTACCGCCAAAACATCTACGTCATCCGTTGATCTCAGTTGGCATTAAAAACTGGCTACGCTTGACATCACTGTCCGCCAGTTTCGCCGGCAGGGTTCTACCTCCAGATACAGGTTTTTACACACACACACACACACACACACACACACACACACACACACACACACACACACCACCGGCAGGCTTGTTGCCAGGCCGGAGCTGCACCAACAACGGTGCAGCATTGACCAGTGGGAGGAGGGATTTCTAGAATATTGTGCATTGGCTATTCATTGTTTGGCTGATTCTTCATCTTGTACCGCCAGATAGAGTTCGACATGGCTGAACTTTTCCTTGGCCTAGACGCCCCACAACCATGACATCACAGTCACAGCCAGCCACAGCCACTCCCAAATTTCCAATGGCTTGGCGTTGGCTAGACCGGAGGGTTTCCCCCAAATTTTTATAAATATGTGTTTTTATTTCAGTCTGTCTATTAATGCCGCAGCATGGTCAATGCGCTTTCATTTTTCCAACCGATTGGGCAGGATCAGTTCACCTATACTTCGCCCCATTTTCTTTGGTGATTCGACTCACCGGTTAATCGATTTTTTTTTTATTAAACTCTATTTATCTGAAGTATGAGATCAAGTACTTTACACTATATTGTAATGTGCTTGAGGCACCCTATGAACACTCATATAAATTAAGAGTCACTTAGTCTTAATCTGAACTAATATAAGTTAATAAGATTAAAGGGATGGACAAGCTCGTAGCCCTTCTGAGAAGATACACCAATTATATAGACATGTTCGTGAGTTAACGGTTTTGATCAATTCAGAAGCTGTAAAAGTCAAAACAATCTTGGTGAGTAACACTCCATTGGAAAATCTCACGGCTGTAGTCCAATGAACGGCCGAAGCAGTTGACATTTGCGGAGAAGGACTGTAGGTCTTGCTGTGTAACTGTTGGATGTTCCAGTAGGTTGTGGGTGCTGTCTAAGGTGCTATATCGCGGACAAAGTTGCCCGGAGACACTGTACGAACTCATTACATCTGGACGAGCTACGCAGCATGTGACGAATGCTATCTTCAAATTTCTTCGAATATCGACTAAGAAACTCAGAAATACCAAGAGACACACAATAATTCAACATAAAATCAACATCATCACTCACTACTTATTCAAAAATGACTTGGCTGGCTAAAAAATTCACAGTGGATTCATAGATCGCGGAAGATAGAGCAGCTTCTGAAATTAGGGCGTTGGCAGAAGGCGTCGCAACCATAAGACACATGCACCGTGTGCTGCCCCCAAACGGCGCTGTGTGTGTGTGGTGTGTGGTTGTGTGGTGTGTGTGGTGTGTGTGTGCTGGCTGATCGCCCTTGGGATAGTGTCAGTGAGTGCCAGCCTAATGTAAGCAGAAGCGGCCCCGCCCATCCGGACACGCCTTACTCCTCCCAATAGCCACCGACTGGGTATAAAACCGGCACACCGCGCCCAGAGACTCACTCACACATACGCACACACACACACACACACACACACACACACACACACACACACACACACACACACACACACACACACACACACAACTTCATCGTCCAACAGTTCTCATCATGTTCAAACAGGTGAGAAATCACGAGAAAATATATAAAGCAAATATGAAAACAAAATATGCATCAACAACTCAGTAAAATATTGTCTGGCATGGTTAATATTGATTTCCATGAAGCATGGGCCATTGAGACATTCAGATTCCATGAACATCTCATTCTCAATGTCTCAATGTCTCATTGTCAAGCAAAAATGTTTACCTATATCCCACAGTCACGACGATCTTGTTTTGGGAAATCACATTCGCAACAAAATACGAAATGTAAAATGGCATATCGGATAGCCCTATATAACCGGTGCGCCATCTTTGTCGCAGGTGCTCCTCCTCTGTCTGCTGGTGGCGTCCAGCTGCGCCTCGCTGCTGCCTCTCAGCTACGGCGGCTTCTCAGCTACGGCCGGCCTTACGACCGGCTATCGCTGGCTACGGAGGTTTATGGCGGATACGGCTACCGAATACCGCCGGCTCCCGCCGGCCAAACGGCGGCACGGCCGCCGTTTGCCCGCTTAAAACGTACGCCCATGGAGCACGGCGGCCTTTCCCAGCCCGGCCCCGCCGCACGCCTAACAGCGGCGCCGCTCCCCTCCTAATTGAGAGCGTCAGAACACAGTGTATGTCGTCGGTGCCGCCCGAGCCTTGGTCGAGCAGCCACGGCTACAACGTCAAGACTGAGCAGTCGCCTCTCTGTTCAACGTTAAACCAAGTGCCCGGCTATCTCCCACTCTGGAGGCACGACATTGAACCACGGGAAGCAACAAATACCCGTGATCATTCACGTTCAACCGACTTGAATGGTCAGAGGTTTATCGTGATGTTAATGTTCTGCCTGCTAGGACATGGAGGGTTATGTGCTTTCTGTGTGGTGGTGTTCAGAGTGTTAGCGCTGCATTGCCAGCGAGTGACAGTTCGAACCGACCCTGTCCCGAAAAGGTCACTCATTGTTTGCAGTGCGTTATGTGTGTTTCGAACAACTCTCGCATAAACAGTTTAATCCAAATACGGATTGGTAAGTGCAATATATTTCTCTGTTCCATTAAATGTTGTTTGATTAGTCAAGCAATCACACAAACACAAACAACACTACAAAAGACAAAAAAACAATAAACATACACAAATAACAGATGTTCTCATTAATGTTTCATTAGTTATTAAAAACAACCACAGGCCAGAGCCAATTTTCCGCGCACATGACGGATGTAGTCTTTTCCTTTTTCAAGCACACAACAACCTCATTGCCATTCACACATTCACCTAATACCATATGCCGAAGCAATTCGCTGATCTGTTTCGCAAGGTAGTCGATTTTTTTAAAGCATTTAGCGGTTGAGTTGTAGGTTATTTTCCCGCATTATGCCACTGGCAACCGCACTGGGCGACATATGGTAAAAGACTAACTAAACTCTGCTGGCATGTAATATGTGTGATCTCGGCGTTTTTCAAACTACTGCAAACTCGCTTCGCTCGCTGCAGTAATTTCAAAAAACGCCTCGATCACAAACATCTACATACCAGCATCGTTCAGTAATGCTTAATACATGATGACAATGGCAATGTGTCGACACAGATGTGTGGGCATGAAGCAAAATAGCACGAGCATTCAGCAGAATGATTTAACAATGTCCATACAAAATATATATGCGGTATGGTACATATTAGCAGTGGTGGGCTACTTCCGTAGCTCCGATGCTCCGTAACTTACGGAACTCCTTGTTCAATGAAGGAGTAACGATCTCGTTACTTTTCAAAACAGGTAACGGACCAAGTAACCTCCATTTAAATACAATTAAGTCCGTTACTCCGTTACAGTGGTTACACCCTTAATTTTGTATTGACATAATGGGCTGGTGTGACTCAGTGAGAACGGCGGACACCACTAGCGGGAACAATATATGCAGCGTATCAAAACTGATTTATTACCGAACGAATCTCACTTAAGGTCATCTGAGGTTGGTGACCTCGGTTGACCTGTGTATAAATATGACCCTAGTGTAGCATGTGATTATGAACGGATACCAAATTTGAAATCAGCGTCCCAAAATGCTCTAGAAACTGCCAAAGGTTAAACAGTAATATCAGTCACCTGAGGTCATGATCTCAGTGGAAAATAAGTGTCACCTGTTAACACCTGTTCATAAGCTCCTGAGCAACAAACACGGAAAGTGCACAATATACAAGCATCAATACGGGACGCCAGATTCGTCTGACATGTGAGACATTTACCTCTTACGCTGTTAACGCAAGTGAGATGCCTGGCATTCGCCGTGGTTCGCCAGTCACATGATGCAAAAAACAGATATAAACATTACACAATGCAAGCAATCTGATATAAGAAAAACCTCGGTCGGAAAAACTTCATTAATGGTGGGAAATCAAAATTCCTTTGGAAAAGTCATAGCACCTTCGGAACTAATTTTTTCATTCGAAATTTGTATTTGTATTTATGCCAGTTAAATTGAGCTTGAATCAGGCATAACAAGACATTAAATGTTTCCCGACATTACAAATTTC
>VOPJ01011930.1:0-25666 GCA_014673585.1 Semibalanus balanoides | reverse complement strand
AAAACCATCACAGTACTTGCTTTAAGTAGGTATTCGTCACTATTATATTTCACTATGAAATTGTAGTGTCGCGGGTCGCCATCGTCGCTCACTGTCCGTGCTCTGGGGCGTCCGAGTCCGTCTGGATTATGTGTCACAAGGTCATGCACGGTCTACACGTCACTGGCGTACCGGCTCGCCGTTCGGCTCCTATTCACTCAGCGGGCCGGCTGCACCGCGGGCGGCCAATCAAACAGCGGCACGCGCTTACTGGTACGAGGTGGGGTTCGGTGAGTGGGGAGGGGACAGATCAACAACACGAGCCTGGAACGTTCAGGCCAGCGCTGAACGCTACGCATACGCTACAGAACGTTGTTTATAAAAATGTTTTATAGAAGATTAAAACATCAAAATCTATGCATAGCATAGTTGATAGCACCAAACCTGACAAAGTCATTCTTACAATAAAAAGAATGAAGTACTGAAACAGTATGTTTTGTCAACTTACACTTTTTCCCCAAGTCTTACGTCATCTGTGCGGTCTAACATACGTCAACTCAGATACAAAATTCAGCCAACAGCGATTGGAGTTACCGGGTATACCGGTCCCGACTTTTAGGACTGAACATATTCAATAATTCAGAGTTCTGGAAAATGTGAAAGCGTCACAAGTCATTCGGAGCAATGCGCCACAACTTCGATATCTCCAACTCAAAACCCTATGTTAAAGGTGAACTATTCCTTAAGGTCGCCTGTCAGAAATATTCCGTCGGATGTACGCCTGGCCTGATGTCATCGCCTGTCCGTGAGTCGGTTCGAGAAAGCTGCTGTCTGTCAGAGAGAGATTAGGGGGAAGATATATCGAGCAAATAATGATAGTACAGTCCTTGTTTTTAATCATGACCCATATCCATTCTTCACCGGGGAATTATAGGTCATGAAGTCTGGTGACGGGCAACGAGGAACGGACGTATAGAGCTGTACCACCGCCTCTCCTGGTTCTGTGTCGTGTGAACGGTGGGTGAAAGTGAGTGATGCTGTACAGGCTGGGATGAATTATGTCGTCCAGCTTCGTCTCAGTTAGGGCAAGTATGTCGATTGAGTTTGTTGTTATAAATTGTTCTACTTCTTGTAGTTTGTTTGGTGCCGTGATGCTGTTGATATTGATATGAGCAAGTGTGATCAGTGATGTGGTGTTGTATTGTGGCAGGGCCAGGGTTTCTCTCGATTGCTGCAACTTAAATTTTAATCGAGTGAACGGAAGGCCTTATATTAATATAATAATTCATATATCTTGTATTTGCCCAGTGAATAAGCAATAAACGCGAAACGTCGGGTATTTATTCGTTTTTTTAGTTTAAAATAAGTTTAAAACATGAATTATTAATATAAGGCCTTCCGTTCACTCGATTAACATTGTCACATAAATATTCTTAACTGCAACTTAAAGCATAAGTTGGATATTTGTCAGTTCACCCAGTCTCTGCCATTGCTTGTGAGTGTTTTGGGGGTGACGTGTGTGTGACAGATGACGAATGTGTGATGGATGTATGTGTGTGTGTGTGTGTGTGTGTGTGTGTGTGTGTGTGTGTGTGTGTGTGTGTGTGTCTGTGTGACGGATGATGCGTGTGTGACGGGTAGCATGTGTGTAAGGGGTGACATGAGTGTGAAGGGTGACCTACGTGCTGTGGTTGGAAGGATCGGAGAGGTACAGAGTAAGAGCAGTTCTCACCAGCAGCCGGATCTCCCTGAAATCCCAGAGAGAGCAATGTTTGATGAAGGTGTGTCAGCTTGAGATGGTCAAGCGGCAGCGACGTGGGCTGCGGCAGCGCGAGCTCATGTTTTTTTCCGGGTCGGCCTTAAGCTTTCCGGAGGAAGGCTTTAAGCGCTAACATCTGGTCAAATTTGACCAGGTAATTTTACTTAAACCGGGCTAAATAATGGTCGGTGGCAAAAATAAGTATCAATTCTACGTTAAGTCGGCTAATGCTGTCCGACGCAAATATAATGGGAAACCGAAATGGGAATATCTACAGTATCTATATATATATAAATACTGTTCATATGAGTTTCGTACGACATGTTCATGTTCTGCTAATTTTATTCGTCTTATTAAGCAATATGCATTAGTGACACAATTTGCCTTTGTTGCCGTTAGTCAGCCTGCACATCTGCTGGGTTGATGAAGCGCCGCGGCTCATGTTGGCCTCAACTCAGGCCGAATGTTGCGGGTCCGCTGCGACAGGTGGCAGCAGGGTGCGGCTGTCGAGATTAGTGGCGTTAGCAAGATCGGGCGCATGTGGGTGGCGGCGAGCATCAACTATGTTTGAGCGGAGCTGAGTGGTAACGCAGGAGCACAGTATGTTACTAACCAGTATGTTACTCAGGGTAGCAAAGGAAAGACCTTGACACGAGAATGCACAATCAATACGACACAATAGCCATAGGACAATAATGCAAATCGACAAACCAGACACTAAGGCTGTGGAGAGCAGCAACAACAAAACACTCTACACCCCTTTCCAAAAGGTAACTCATCAGATCAACTACCAGGCCAGTTCCCGAGAACAACAGGGCAGAAAACAAAACAATAATAATATAAATAAACCAACACCATCCCACTACCCCACCCCGAGCCCACCCTTCACCGCACCACCCTATACCGAATCACTTCACAAAGGTCTCACCACCCTTGGCACACCAGCGCACTGTGTTTTAACTCAGGTCAGAAGCGGCCAAAATTCACCAAATCGACTATTTTTAAACCACAAATCGTTGTTGATGTTTGTGTTCACAAATGTCAAGGCATCATAAAAAAGGTTATGCAAAAAAATTGAGGATGCGTTTTCACACGATCAAGTGGCCGCAAACTAAGCCAACTTTCAGTNTTTTTATTTGCATTTATCATATTCTAGTTTTGAGAATTTCTGATCGCTATTCTGGACGTGATCGAGTCTAGGTTGCTAATGCTAATCGCCCATAGCAATTATCATCGATGGTGACAATTTCCGTTCCCTAGGAGGTAATTAACTAACCCATACCAAAAAATCGATAAATGGGCAGATAGCTAAGTCAACGACCTTCGGTACCTTCACCTATCAGATCACCTATCGGTGACCTGAGGTCGGGTCAATTTTGTGACCTCTCTTTATAAGTCAATGAATAAATATTCAAATGTTTCCTTTTCGAGGATATCAGTCCCATTCCTTCTGGATAATGTTATCATAGGCTATAATGTATGATCAAAGTGCAGGTTTGGTTCAGTAAGTAGGTAACCCATACGGAATCATCTGTGGTCATCCGAGGTCACCAACACCTTTTTGCCAATACCTCTGGACAGAATACAGATAGAGAAGTGCAACTTTCACCAATGTGTTTGTCTCGTCGAGCCACGTCTCTTAATATGCAGAATAATCTACTTGTGTTGCCACTTGACCTTGACCTGAGGTCATTTTTTTAAGTTGACCTCACATGGTAAAAATTAACAAATTTCAAAGTGCCTTAATGATACAAAAACGATGACATAAACAGTATTGTGTTATCTTGATTAGGTAAGAAGGTATTTACGTTTTTTTTTTTTGCAAAAAAAACATTTTTGACTTTTATGACCTCTAGAGCCTAAATTATTGACCTGAGGGCAAATTTGAGGACCAACCAGTGCAACTGCAAATTTCAATGGCTGGCGATTTTTTTTTCTAGATAGCATAGTCAGGGGTGGTAAAATTGCTTTGAGTGGCCCCGACCAAAAGTCGCACATGAAAAAATGACCCCAGCTAAGGGCTAGGAACATTTTGGAGGTTCCCTTATGCATAAGAGGCGCGTACATTTAAGGCGCAGGCAACCGGAACTCTCCGAAAGTTGGGGCGGCTGGAGGCATTCGAAGTAATCTTATTGCCATGCAACGCATAGGCATAATGTTGAAATTTGATACGTTGGGGGGCTGCCCCTGCTCGCCCCCGCCCACCGGTTCCCTGTGTCCTTGTTCAGGCGTTGTCCGACATAAATGGTTTGATCCTGTGTTTTTTCCAGTGGCGGAAATACAGACGCTGCTATCTTTACTAATTACTCCGTTTATTTTCTCCGTGATGGAAGATGCCTACGCATAAAGGCACGTGACACACTGAATGGTCGCTGTTGTAAAAACAATCTAGACATGCCCTCTGAACGCGTCATTAAAACCCCTAATGCTAAAATAGCACTAGGTCTGGGTATGGTCCCTGGGTCCGGGAGTCCGGGGCCGGGGTACACATTATCATTTTTTCGACTGAAAAATGGGTGAAGTTAAATCATTGGAAATCAAGAGCTGAAACGCAACTGCTAATTACAAAAATGGTAGTGTTTATACATACCGACTGACGTGATTATGCTAACGTGATGAAGAATACATCTGATTTGAACCGAACAGTCATTTTCT
Organism: Semibalanus balanoides; assembly: GCA_014673585.1. NCBI lineage: Eukaryota > Metazoa > Arthropoda > Thecostraca > Balanomorpha > Balanidae > Semibalanus > Semibalanus balanoides. The sequence continues at coordinate 21,273 of VOPJ01011930.1, read as the reverse complement.
AAAGGATTATCACTTGGTTTCACCGAAAAGGCATAGTAATTATTCTTACCTGTCATTTTGGCACCCGGGTACCTCATCAGAATGAACATTTTGTCCCCGACCTTGTCCATAAGGACAGAACACTTTACCACCCCTGAGCATAGTTCCCGATATATTTTGGGGTTTCTGGAGCGATGACCTAAAACTGAAAAATGTGACCTTCGATGTCCTCTGGTGACCTGAATTTTGACGTGAGCAAAAACAAAAATCCGAAGTAGCTTCGAAATGATTTTTGCTGACGGTTCGACCTGTTGTTTTTGTTTTAATCTACGTGCCATAGGAGCCGGGTTAGAAGGGGGTGTTCTAACACCCCCAGTCGGGCGCGGGAAATGCAGAGGCCCAGTGGGGCGCGGGTTACCACTGAGTACGATTATGACCTAGATACTGAAGACCAGGAAGACGCAATTCAGCGACCCTGGAGACTCTTCGGGTAGTGGGAACTGAGGAAATATTTATCTCTCCAACTTCAGCGAACTCATACAAATACGACTAGAGTTTACAGGAAGCGTAAAATATGGGCCTGGCTTTCGCAAAGGCTGTGTTGTTTCGCCAAACTGAAATCCTCTCGTGGCATTTTCTCACGTTTAAGTCCGTGCTTATCCCCTGTGATCTCTTAAGCGGTAAGCCAGTCTCCTCGGCCGTACTCACTTTCTCAGCCCTGCTGGCTTTCAGCTATTGTCGGCAGCGATACCGCGCACGATTGCACATGTCGTGGCATGCGCCAGCGGTAGGCATCCTTTGACAATCCCTCTAATCCACTCTCAGACAGGGACGAGAGACAAGCCGCTCTTCCGAGAAAGATTTCAGATGTGGCCCGTGGCACACCCAGGATTTGAGTGATGAGTGGGTTGACCGCGAGGACGGGGAAGACTTGGGATTGTACCCGGTGTTTATCTGACACATTTTTGATTTGACAGCTTCTGATCTTGGCGGCTGTGTCCTCGGGATTATTGTGAAGTGTGCATAATCTTCATGCAAATCGTTGTTTTACTAACAGTTTTATTTTATCTAGCGAGACGTATTGCGTCATCATTGGAGGTTTATTGTAGGTATTATGTAAAACATCGTGTTCAAAATGTTTATCGTTGCGGTATACAACTTTAATTAACTATCAGTTCTACTTAATCTTCTCAGGAAATGCAGTGTCTGCCTTCACCTTTTACTAAGTAATCGAATGAACAAAACTTGATATGTTGTGTTTGTGTAACTACGATAATATATTTGTGCTCGAAAAACACGAATCTAACATTTTGTTGTTGTTGAAAATTAACATATCGGATCCAGAAAATCTTCAAGGAGGGGGCCATCAGTTGCAGTAGTGCACCTACCTATACCCAAATCTGAAAACTCGACGGATTTGGTCCACTATATTTTGAGGGTGCCTCTATTTGATTTTTTGCTTGCAATTTTGTAATGTGCCCCCTCAGGCTAACAGAGGTCTTCCCAGATCAACAGAGGGCCCCTCCGCCGGCCAGAGTGTGCCCCCTCAGACGGCCATAGGTCCCCTCAGGACAACAGAGGGCCCTCTTAGCCGGCCAGAGGTCCCCCTCAGACGGCCAGAGTGCCCCCTCAGGCGGTCAGGGTGCCCCTCAGGCGGCCAGAGTGCCCCATCAGGCGGCCAGAGTGCCCCTCCGGCGGCCAGGGTGTTCCTCCGGCGGCCAGGGTGCCCCCTCCGGCGGCCAGGGTGCCCCCTTCGGCGGCCAGAGTGCCCCCTTCGGCGGCCAGAGTGCCCCCTCAGGCGGAAAGAGGGTCCCTCAGGCGGTCAGAATGCCCCCTCAGGCGGTCAGAGGGCCCCCTCAGGCTGTCAGAGTGCCCCCTAAGACGACCAGTGCCCCCTCAGGTGGTCCAGAGTGCCCCCTTGAGCAGTCGGAGTGCCCCCTCAGGCAGCCAGAGTGCCCCCTCAGGCGGTCAGAGTGCCCCCTCAAGTTCGAGGCCCAAGCGGGGGCATGTCCCCCTGGCCCCCTCCTCTGGATCCGCCACTGGTGTTGCTTGAATATAACTAGCTAACTACACGGAAAACATAAGAAGACCATGTATATTGCATGGTTCTTCGATATGTTTCCGAACCCACTTGCCATTCTCTGCAGAGAACCACATGTTTCGAAAACATACCGGGTTCTCATTGCTAAGAATGGTCTTAGAACTCGTCAACATTCTCAGAGGAGGAGGTAGAGCTGAAGCCATACATGCTTCTCAGAAACCAAGGGTGGTTCTCCGCACACTCTTTTAAGGTTTCAGAATTCAGGCGCATGAACCGGAGAATGTGAGGTGGTCTTCATTCCATTACGTTTAGGTCTGAAGAAAAAGCTACATGTTCTCGCAATCAGGGTCGGGTCCAAGAAGCCTATGCCGCCCAAAAAGGCCCTGAAGCTTTATTTGCCCCCCCTCTCCCTCCCAAAAAAGTTTGAAACGTACAGTTACGGGCTGAAAACCTACCACCCTCCCCCACACATTTTCTTAAATACGTCATTGGAGTTTGCCCCCAAACCCACGGGTAAATCCGTCCCTGTTCGCAATGTCCCCCAAAGTCGTATCAGCTCCTTTGGGCGCTCCCGAAATTCGCGTTACGTTCCATTCACCGCGGCTGCACTTACATCAAACAATTAATGGACGTAAATTTAGACCTAGTTTCTTAATGAACAACATGAATCAAGACATAATTAACTGGTTAATTAATCGTAATTGCCGTCATGAATATCTTTAAAGGTAACGGTCACGAAGTGTTCATCAATGACCGCATCTCTAATGTGAGTGACTCACGTAGTTGAAGGGCGATGGCCGATGATTTAACCGTTTCAACCATACCAGTCCACGCCGTTCAGCAATATATGCGCTTGGTTTGGCTTACTTTGGTTAGAAGACCGCTTCGGCCCATTCGGACCATTGCACACTGCGCAGTCATGGGATGAAGGAGAAGGGGTAAAGTGGGTCAAAATGGAACGACGACCGGGCAACCGCCCACAAACTGTGAATTTTGTCGCACTCGTCCACAAAGCCACATAGCCAAAACTGTTTCTGGTGCAGACAAAGCTCATGGTGGTTAGGGTGGTAAGGTCCAAGGCCTCCGGTCGTATATCATAGACTGCGGATCCTTTTTGTTCAAAGCAAGTGGTTAAAATTATTACCAAGCATAAGTAACACTAGCCGTTTTCACGATGGCTTATTTTGCGCGAAATGTTTTAAAACATCTTAAAATGTTTTGAAATGCTTTAGTAGTAGCCGCTTTCACGGTGGACTTATTTGCGAGAAATGTTTTAACCCTCGCCCTACGGCCCGTAGGGCGAGGATTAAAAACTTTTTCGCAAGTTAGTCCATCATGAAAGCGGCTACTACTAAAACATTTTATTTTATATATTTACATTTTAAAATATTTTAAAACATTTATGCATTTTAAAATATTTTAAAACATTTTGTGCAAAATAGTTCATCGTGAAAACGGCTACTATTTGATAAATTTACTCAACATTAATTATCAGCACATCTCTATTTCTAAGCGTCATGAAACGTTGATTAACTTTTACCCTACGGCTGTCTTATGCTGAACATACGACGTGTCACGCGCCTACGACTTCGATATTAGTTTTGAACACTCTTGGGCACGATACCAGTGCATAAATATTGAATGTTTATTCACGATCAACGGACTGTGTCAAACTATAAACACGCCTGCATCACATCGACTAGTGATAACATTATATAACAAGTCATTGAAAACGTCAGCTTACTGAATGTCAGCCGATGTTTAGTAGTGCTTTACGAAATGCCTCTCGAACCCAAGTGTTCCGACTTTTCAGTGGTGGATGCACTAAGCAATGTCTCCCAAATCCAGCTGCTGGCTTATTTCGAGGTTAAAAGTAATGGTGGCGAACACGCTCCGGAGATTTGCCGACCTTGTATATGGAGGATTGGAGATATCACGTAAACCGCAAGCGGTTTCCTCCAACACAATACGAAGGACTCGAACAGATCATTAGTTTCAGCTCGATGGGACGTGAAAATAGCAGCCAGGGAGTTTCTCAGCATGATGCACGATGAAGATGTGGAAGCGACAGTGCAGATTTATTGCTGATTATTTGCATTCCCAATACAAATTGTCGATAACCTTTTAAAACACGCTTAAACACACAAACTTTACGTGCGAAGAAGCTACTGAATAGATGCAAATACGTTGCTAACTTCATGGACATATGCAAGTCGGGGTCTGACCAATCTCTTTGTGACACTGTCAGTACATGACTCCAAGTATTTCTCAAATCTGGCTAAACTGGCTTAGGCTAAGCATCTTCAAGCAGATTTGCCCTCTGAGCAGAAAAATTGAAGAAAAAAATGTATAAACAAACTGAGGTGTGGTAGATATGCCGCGCTATTGAAAATTTGCGCTGTAAAATACAATTTGCATGCACGTAAAGAAGATTGATATGCATATATCATTGTAATCCCTGTAACTTCTAATCATGGGGTGCAGCGCTTAAGTGATCTGAATATTTTCGTTCATCACTGTCTGTATTGATTTTAACTCGTCGGCCATAAACTGAGCATTAACCCGCGCCCCGCTGGAAGGTTGGGGGAGGGGGGGGGGTGTTTGAGCACTCTCCTGCGGTTTTATCAAGATTACGAGAAAAAAAAACGGTAGCACGTAGCGCCGCCAAATTTGGTCTAACGTAGCATTGATCCTTTGCACACATTGTGTTAAAACTTAAGTTTCGTGTCGGATCAGGTCAGGTCAAGTGACCCAACATGCAAAAACGTTTGCGGTCGTGTCATGACCACAGTTTCTGAGGGATGAGGGATCAATATCAAACTTTTAGGACTGCATTAAAACATCAGTATATACAAAACTTTGATCTATGAATTTTTATATCTGTGACATTAGGTCGGGTCAATTTCGTAACCTCACATAATAAGTCGATGGAGATTTATTAAAATGCTTCCTGTTTCGAGGATATCAGTTCAATTTATTCTGGGTAGTGTTATCATAGGATATTCTTGATGATCCAAGTATAGGTTTTGTTCAGTGACCCATAAAGGGTATCTGAGGTCATCCGAGGTCACCAACACTTTTTCGTCAATAACTCGCCATAATGAAGATAGAGAAGTGAAACTTTCACCAATGTGTTTGCCTCGTTGCGTCACGTCTCCTAATATGCAACATGGCCTACTTGGGTCACCACTTGACCCAAGGTATTTTTTTAAGTTGACCTAAAATGTTTAAAATAATTATATTTCAAAGCGCTTTGACGAGACAAAAACTTTAACATCATATAATTACGTTATCTCTATCAGGTAAAATGTATCCGCGAAATACTTTTTAGTAAAACAAACACGTTTTTTACTTTAAGATCTCTAGGGCCTAATTTTTTACCTGAGGTCAAATTTGAAGGCATGTTGTCGATTGCAAATTTCCATGGCTGGATATTTTTTGTTTGTTTGTTTCTAGCTAGCATAGTTCCCGAAATATATAGGGGGTTCTGGAGTAAAGTCCTAATTCTCATAGGTTGCGGGTCATTGGGGTTGAAGTTAAAGAATTTCAGAGTGTGTCAAATAGTTCACAAATATTGTGCTGAAAGTTGCATATCATAATCGATTGATAAACACGTGAGTTATTCCCGATAATAAAAAAGCGAAGGAGTGGCATCCATCCCCTCCTGCCCTGGCGAGAGTTATGTACTACCTATAGCAAGCAAATACAGCACTTCAACATACATACAAAGGTGTATGATTACTTTCGTACGTGTGTATTTCCGTGTTCTATTGGTGATATTATGTCTGAAACGCGTGCATGCATTTAAACATCATATGTCCACACATGGGCTTTGAAGACAGGAGGGGTGACGGGGGACCCATTCCCCGTACTTTTTCAAATTTTAACCCTCGCCCTACTGGAACCGTTTCACACCTTCGTCGTAGGGGGGGGGGGGCTTACAGGTCCCCTGTTAACTTCCAAACCAAGCTACACATAGCAACGTGATAAGAACCAGCATGTTGCCTGTCAGTAAGGAATCTAACGGTATGCCGTTTTTAGGTTTCAGTTCAACGGGTGACCTGCCAGGTCAAGTGAATGACCTCGACTCGATCACGTCCAGAATAGCGATTTTGCTCTGTCAGAAAACCTCAAAATAAGAAATTGATCAAAGTAAACAAAAAGGCGTGTCTTAACCTGCGCGGCGTAGGGGGGTAAATATTACCCCCCTCCTGTATTTCCGCCATAACTTGAAAACAGTAACAGATAACGACGTCAAAGTTTCAGTACCTTATCCAGAATCAATTTGACGTCTTTCAAAAAAAAATCATCGAAAAAAGTTGAGAACTTTGGTAGATAATGACGTTTTGATGACGTCATGTCAACTGGCCATTTTTTTGGTTGAATAACGGGAATGAAAATGTTTGATGGGCATCTGTATAAAACCATAGCTTTAAAAGAAACATTGCACAACACAAAACTGTATACGAAAGGAAAATTTTAATTCTTCTAATAATCCAAGAATGGCAATTTCGGATTTCCAAAAATTGTATGGGTTTTTGAACCTAAAATAAAAATAAAAAAATTCAGAAATTTCCCCCAAAAATTAAAATTTTCAGCGTATCTAAAACCGAATTATATATGAGACACCAAGTGCAATGAATATCTCACATAACCAAATTATCAAAGTAATAGATTCATTCTCAGTGATGATTGCTCTCCAGCATAAGTAGGTAATGACGTCATTTTTCAAAATAAGCGTTTTTTGGGATTTTTTGGACCTGATACAGATAATAACTGGTAATTTTGTGTTTATGAGAACAAACAAACAAACAAAGAACATTTTCGTCATTTTGGGTAATTCCACTTTTCATATTAGTCTTTTCATTAAAATTTGGCAGTTTAATACATATCATGTTTGACCTTTCAGATGCACCTGAATCTTTGTAACCTTCTATGCCGTTGTAGGGTCATAGATTGTTAAAAAATGCAACTGTATTATCACAACCTATCTATATTATCGGGATTCATTCACGTGCATAAATAACCCCTAAAAACATGTGGTCACAAGGCTTTATTTGACCTCTCTTTTCGTGACATGTGACGTTCTGTGACCTGACCTTGACCGTTGACATTTGCATGCAAATTTTTACCTTTTACTATAATGCAATAGATGGTATTACCCTTGAGAGCTTTTATGTGCTTGACAGTCTTAATCAAAGGAATTAATTGAAAGTTGAACCATTACTTAATTACTCGAACTTTCCATATGACCTGGCGTGACCGTACATTTGACCTACTTGAAAAAATTTTCGGGGTTATGCATTCGATTCGTTTCATTGAGAGCTTTCGATCTGCTCGACTTGCGCGTCTTCTCGCTGGCGGTTATTGGTTCGGAAGAATAAGAGGGGGTAATTCTTCCCCCCTACGCGCGCGTTCGGTGAAGAGACTCCTACGCCGCGCGGGTTTATCGCGAGTCCACGGGAGGGGGCTTTAGCCCCTGAGGAATATCTAAATATTAACGAAACAATCAGATAATCAACGCTCAGCTCTTAGTACTAACGGGCATCTTTTCAACTTTGCAATTTTTTAGAAAAATCGTCATATTTTTTATATAAAGTTATGTTAGTGACGTCACTACGGCACGATTTGGAAACCCCTATCAGTAACTTTAGGAGACTGTGCCGAAATGCCATGTTAGTAGACAATGGAATCATGTAAAAAGAGAGAAGATAGCAAATGTCAAAGGCTAACATATGGCATAATGCTCGGTATTTTTGAGAGAGAAAAAAATATTTTTGACCCCCAAAATGAAAAAAAATATTTTTTGGAAAAATGACAAAATCATATTTTTTAACTTATAATAAAAAAACATGAAATATATGTAAATAGTACATATTCAACAACCATACAAAATTTCAAAATGATCTGTATTTTTGACTGAGTGATGACATCTAAGGTATGGGTAACTCGTGACGTCAACTTTTGAAATTTCATTTTTTATCCTTTTTTGACCAGATATAGACAAATAAAGAGCAGCACTGTATTTCTGAGACAAAACCGGTCTAGATAAATATATGGATTTACTGTATTAATCAATTAAAAGTTTTGACCTTATTTGAAATGACTTTGACCTTTAATTGACCTTTAACTCTCGTACATTAAATCAGGTGGTAAAATGAGTATCAATTTCGAGTTCTACACGTAGAATAGTATGTACAACATGTGTTGCATGACTTTCGTATCATTTTTTGGCATAGTCACCTCATATGACCTGACCTTAACCTTGATATTTTGCCAAAAATCCCCAATTAGCTCATTCTGGATGTGTTTCATACCTTTGAGAGCACTCTGGGTGATCATGGTTGCAAGCAATTGCTTTGAATGGAAAATATGGTCTCTAAAATTGTGTCTATAAATTTTGACCTTTGACCTGACCTGTGACGTCACCACTCACCTCTAGGGCAACACAAATTATTCACGTCGATGAATTTTCCTGGACTATCGATTGCCGTTTGGTTCAGCGCGTTCGTCTGATTGGTTCCAAAGATACAAGGGGAGGGGGCTAAAAAAGCCCCCCAGTGACTCGTGTTACAGAAAATACCCAAGTGACTGCCGGGTTAAGAGCAGTTTTTTTCTCAGAAATACAGAATAGGTATTTATTTGTTCGTATCTGGTCAAAAAGTCCAAAAAGTGATGATTTTTTTTTTTTTTTTACTTAGGGAGCCATCACTCAATCAAAAATAGAGGCATTGCTTTTAATTTTGGTTTCGGTATTGCCCATCATGCATACTCAGTTACCTTACACATCTTTCGGTTTTTGAAAAATCTTTAAAATTTTGATTTTTTAGTGTTTTTTATTTGAGTGGTTGAAAACCAGAGTGCTTAAAAATACAATTTCATTTATATCTTTTCCTTTTTTCTATTGCAATTTGCTGCAAAACTCTATTTTCTACGATTTTTCAAATATTTGCCTTTTTACTACCAACATGACGTCACTTAAACCGTCATTATCTTTGCATTTAGCAAGCCAATTTCGATTACATTTTGACAGCATACGTATAATTGTTGTGAACTCAGACACCAAATTTCAGAAAAATGCATAAGATGTGTGCAAAAATATTCAAGAAAAAAACTAATGGGTGCTGTCAGCCTTGTCAGTAAGGTGAGGGTTATATTATATGAAGCCTATAAACGCCTTTAGAATGCTGAAATCCCCGTCCCCCTAAACTGTTCGTAGGTGGCCACGCCACTGTCTCCACACGTGTTGCCATTTACTGTTGTCACTACCTTTCCTAATTGTCTTGCCGCTTACACACCAGCCGTGCGACAACCAGGAAATACTGACAAACATGTTGAACGACATCAGGACCGTTGTCACCAAAAATATACCGGTTCTGAGTTCTGAGAGTTCATCACTACACAAAAAAACTGGGTCGGTGTCAGCGCGAGACGTGAATGCCAGTTTGACATTGTAGTAGACCGTTTTTGGCAATTACGAATACGAAGCTGAGTCATGGGGGCAAGCCCGTTTTCCGTTAGTTCTTATGATGCAACGAAGTTGATGGTCTTTGCTCGGATTAAATTAACACCATGATAAGCAGCTGGTCCTGGATTAGGTCGGCACTTGTGTTCCATGAGCTCGTGGAAACATGCTCAAAAGCAAGCCGAGGACTTGCTGAAATTGCGTGTGAAAGCGATAATGTTAAGCTAGCATAATCTTACTGTCACGACCACAACTGGCATCTGTATATTCAATGGGAATACTGTGACAGGTTTTCGTGGTTAGGCAAGGTCAAGCGTCTTTACCGATTGATGTAATATTTCAACTTCATAACATTAAGTGATCGTATCACAGAGTAATATGCTCTCTCGTTGTTTTCAACTAAGTTACAGTGCCAGCATGATATTGCTTTGAAGGAATCCATAACTATCGTAGATAAAACCTTCTAAATGGATGGGAAAATGCTTAGATGCCTCTGAAGCTATCAACGAAACGTTACCAGTTTCGGATGACAGCCAACCAGAACTTCGATCCCAGTGGATCCCTCAGCGTAAAATGCATGTGCAGATCTGGGATCCTCATGGATCCCTGTGCGTAAAATGCTTTAGGATCTGAAGTCTCAGTGGATCTCTAATCTAAACGAGCCTCAGATCTAGAGAAACACGATCTAGGGACTGACCTCAAGATTTGTGGTCTCTGTCTTGCGTATTTAGTACTGTCTAGATAACTAGTACAACAAATAAGTTACCTTGTACCTATACGCATACATGGAGATTGTAATAAATTCCCCATATGATCAAATTAGCAAGAAGTAGGTTCCTCGGTGTGCCTGTATCCAGAAGCTGGATCTGGGATCCTAGTTGATCGCTTGGCATACAATATATTAGGATCTGGGTTCTTCTTGGATCCCTCGGCTTATTGTATACTGGTGTCCCAAGCTTATCCCGGGACACAGGAAAACCGAAACAGGGATCCGGATCTCAGCTGGATCCCGCGATCCAGGCACATGTCTGCTCGATAAAGTCAAAACCGTTATCTTTTGTACCCATGCGTTTTATTATAACGTGTCATCGACGTCTTGCTTACCATGTGACGATGTATGTCTTTCCTCTAAGCATTAACTGTCAAGTAGCTTATAAGCCAACACAAAAAGTCCCGGACGCTGTCACTGCCAAACACAGATGATGGCATTTTAAATAGCATTGTGCCACAAATCTGTAATCTGTAAATATGTAAATCGGAGACAACAATAGCAACGTATTGGAAGTCCCTTCTTTGCTCAATGTTACTCGCCCTCATTCAAGCTCAGACCACGGATTTTATGACTGTCTAGTGCCAGGCGTGAAAGGCTTCTAGCGTTATTGATAACATAAAACATGTGTTTTCGGTCTTTTGTCTTTTTAAATATAAGAAAATAGTCGATTAAACATTTAAAATAATTCAAGAGATTTAAGATAAGATAATAGCCGTTTTCGCGATGGATTATTTTGCGCGAAATGTTTTAAAACATTTACAATGTTTTAAAGCATTTCGCACAAAATAATCAATCGTGAAAACGGCTAATATAAATGGGCCAAAAAAGACGTTTTATTTCATATATCAAAAAGTGTCTTATTTTTGCCCACAACACATTTTTTTTACATTGTCAACAGCGCTCGAAGCCTTTTACGACTGACAGCCAGGGAACCGCAGACAAAAAAACTAAAGTGGTCTATGCTTGAATGCCAGGGTGAGTAACATCGAGCAAAGAAGGAACTTCCAATACGCTGCTATTGTTGTCTCCGATTTACAGATCTATCATATGTAGCACAATGCTGCTTAAAATGCCATCATCTGTGGTTAGCGGTGACAGCGTCCGGGACCTTTGTATTGATTTCCAACTGGAATTTCATTGCAGCGCGCGGTATTCTTAAATGATCTAGTTCACATTGGATTGTTCTTTTTAAAACACGATTTGATTATATTTTGAAATACAACTTTTAATATTGTAAAAAATAACCATATATCACGTCGATTCAGGACAGAAGGACGTAAATTATTAATTGTATCAATACTATAAACATATGTACTCTCTAGTCAACTGGTGCTTTATATGTCACGCAAATGAACCAAATGCTCAGCCAATCAGATTCGAAAGAAGTCGCGCTCCAGCCAATCAGATTTGAAGGTAATCGAAAGCTGCAAGCTGATAGGCTGATTGTATAGCCTCTGCCCAGGAATGTGCATTCCTTTGCCAGTCCCATATTCTATACCCAGCCCCACGTTTCTTCGACAAAAAGTCACATATATTCGGCAGGAGAGTCTTTCCAGCCAAGGAAACTTGCAGATAGGGTTTTTTCAACATGGGCTACACAACTGCTATCTTAATTCAAAACCTCATGTTGAAGGTGAACTATTTCCTTTAAGGGCGATTATAAACATGACTTAATCGCCACTCAAATGCTACTGGCCACTTCTCACTAATGTTCTCATCATTTCTCTCCGACTTGTTCAGCCACCCCGAAGTTGACGTAACGATGGCTCCGGTGTCCATTTCATCAGAGTGTGCTCATTAACTCCCGCAATCAGGCCTCATTAACTCCCGCAATCAGGCCTGCGTGCTACTGACCGACATCGACCGCCGGTCGCCGACCTTAATGACTCCGTGACCTACACTGGAACGGGGGCGTCCGCGGCTGACGTCGCTTTGACGACGACCCTGATGGGATGGCCGGGGTCGACCAAGTAGCCCAGTCAGATAGGAGAGCGGCGCGCGCGACTGGTTGTCAGGCGGTCGCCGCAGGTGCCGCAGCGGTCTGTGGGCGGCGTCACGCCCCGCGCAGGGCGACGCCGACAGCCCGACCAGTTTTTGTCCTACGAAGAAGCGGCGGTTCACAATGGGGCGGCTCCAGCGATGGGGATGTCCACGGTGGGGTGATAAACGCGGGGTCAGGTGGGATGTCTTATGTATTGACTCACTACCGTGCGTATGAGTCAGTGACTCAGAGCGAGGTCTACTAGGTATTTACATCTTTGTATTATATTGACTCGTGTCTCCTCGCACAATGCAAGCTGCGGGCGTACAACAACTAAAACAAACAAGCACACGTCAGGCGGCAAATACAACAACGTGAGTGCGGCCAGCCGGCTCTCAACAGCACATAGTCGGGCACACACGGCGGAGCAGGCGAACACTAGCAAACCGTGCGATTGCTGGTACCCGCCCAGCAGTAGCTTAGCTACCATCCAGAGTTGGACGGAAAACAATCATGAGTTTTCGGGAAGCGATCGGTCCAAAATCATATTTTGGACAAAACAATACGAACAAAAAATAGTATTTAGTCAAAGCTATGACAAACGTCAGAGCACATACCGCAAAATAAGGCAATGTGTCCTCAAAGCGTCGCGACGGGCTCCTTTGCGGACATATAACCTTATCCGCACCCTCTACCATCTCCAGGTGACGTCGACGGGCGCGAATTCCCAGCGGTCGGGCTGTCCGCGGTGCCGCACGGTGTCTCCGAACGGACCCTCGCTCCACTGGAACACGGGCTGGCTGTCGTGCGTCGGCCCCGCCTCGGCCACGAACTCGAGGCGCTTCACCAGCTCGGCCGAGGTCACCTTGGCGTCGATGGCTCCGTACGCCTGGAATCCGAGCCTCTTCATGGGGTAGCTGCCCTCCGGGTCGTTGAGGTCGCGCCGCGACGAGATGGCGTTGTCAGCCGAGTAGCCGGTGCTGCAGTTGCACGATGACAGCGGGTCCTCGGTGAAGTTGTTGTAGCGCATCAGCCGAAGCGTGGAGGAGACGTTGGTGGCCAGGACGTGGTCGCGGCGGAACAGCTGCGCGCGCGGGTTCTTCTTGTGGCTGAAGTAGTCGCCACGCTCTGCGCGCTGCCGCTTGTTGCCGCTGATGTCGTCGATTATGGGGAAGTAGGGCTGGTTGTAGCTGGCCCAGTAACCGTCGTGTGCCAGGACCTGGGTGACGTCGCCTCCGATCGGTAGACCGGGCATCTGCTCCGTGACCCAAAGGAGGCCAGGCTCGACGCCCTCCGAGCCGGACTCGAACTTCTTATAGTCGACGATCATCCACTGATTATTGTACGTGCCGCTGTTGTAGCGGATGAAAGTGCCGTGCCACTCGCGACCCGAGCTGGCCATTCGGTTGGCAACAGTGGCGCGAATCCACTGCATGACGCTGTTGCTGGTCGTCAGGAACTGCCACAGGTCCTTGTTGAAGTTGTCCAGCGATGTCTCGGTGGTGACGAGGCCGGCCGAGGTCGTGTGGAAGTCGTCCAGCGACGCGACACTGCCGGGGAAGCCTGAGAACGACACTGAAGTCGCCGCTACCGTATCCGCGCCGTCCGAACCCGCGCGGTACGGCAGCGTCACCTTCTTCAACATCCGCGACATGTAGTTGTAGTCGATCCAGGTGTTGTGGCCCACCAGGAGGTCGGCGTTCTCCGGGAGGAGGCGCACCAGCACCGAGCAGTGGTCGCTGCCGGTCGGGCCCTCAGCGTCAGCCGCCTCGACGCTGGTGAGCTTCTCATTCAGCGGCAGACCGATCGCCAGGTCCAGTGCCTCCGGGAAAGCGTTGAGCCAAACGGCCGCGTCTTCGGACGCGTCGGGGATCGTGTCGACGATGCCCTGCTGGAGGCCGTCCAGCTGACGCAGCACCAGACCTACCTGACGCCAGTAGGGGTCGCGCTCCGCCGACGATGCCACCTTCTTCCGCATCCACTCAAGGTTGGCGTGGAAGTACTCGTTGATCGCGTCGCACTTCCGCTTATCGGACGGCTTGGTGCACATGTCGTCGACGACGTTGTGCAGGAAGTCTGCGATCATCTGACTGGAGAGGTGCGCCTCGGCGAGGCCGGCGGCGAATGCCATGACGTCATCGTTGTCCTCGTCCTCGGACTGCCGGCCCTCGAGCTCGAATCGCGCCCAGCCGGTGGTGGCCTGCTGGTCGGAGAAGTTAGCGCGCACCACCCAGCCGTCCGCCTCCCCGTCGTGGACCGAGAAGTTGCCGGAGGCGGCATCGTGGGTGACTGAGATGACGGCGGCACTGGCGGCCGCGGCCAGCACCAGCAGACAAGCGGACACGCGCAGCATCGTCAGGCGCGTTGAGTGGACTGCCGGTCGGCTGGCTTCGCCGCCGAGTGTACACCAGCGACGGCAGCGCCTCCAGCGGCGGCCGCGCGAAGCAGGCGAGAGAATGACCCCGAGTGCAATCGGCGGCGATGGAAAGTGCGGGGGGTTACCGTGCGGTAGGCGTTCGATCGAGGACATCGGTGCGATCCTGTCCGGGGTTTCCGTACACGACATATATTCCTGACGTGTTTCGAGTGGATTTCATGGATTGAGACATGGTTTAATCCTGGGAGATTCACGGGATTAATAAAATCCCAGGTGCATGTGGTGAGCGGTCATGTCTGTGGTCTGTAGCACCCATGTGTTAGGAAGTTATTCATATGATTAATGTGTACAACTTAAACAACTTCTACGCCCGTGCATTACACGCATCATGTTTATTTCACCAGCAGCCCGTTAAGTCCATGAGCTTGATGTCGACATGCGATGCAGGAATCGTGACTGAGTCTCTGGCTGCCACGGTGCCCCCACTTGTTGAGACACCATAACATTGAACTTATCGCGAAACATGGAAATATCTGATTTATAAGTTGACCTGGGAAAATCACTTTCTAGAGCGCTCCTTCATCCTTGCCTTTAACAAATAAACAGATCAACAGGATTTGCCGGACGTGGCATGCCGTTTTAGGAAGACATATATGGCGTGAGCCTTATGATGATTATATGTAATAGTTTGTTCTCTTAGATAGTTTCCAGAGCAAAACAGTTCAGTACTTTATCTGATCACGTGCCAAACTCATCAACAGATGACACATTATTACATGGTTAAATGATTGCACACGGCTTGCCCAGCCATCTGGTCGCTACGTCCCGCCATTGCGATTTGCGTCATCTCGCTACGTCATTACGTAATCTGGTCGCTAACCATCTCCCCAGCGAAGCCACTAGCCGCAGGCTATCCACATGGCACATTACACAGGCAACAGGCTTCCCCGTTCAGAGTGAAGTATTTGTTTGAGACATGATTTCGACACCCCAGTGTGCAATACCAATGCATGACGCTAACTAGGTTGGATGGGTGGTATCCCGGTGTATCCCGCTCGTTTAGAAACAATACATTTTGCCCCTGACCGGGGTTACCTACATATACCTAATAATACACTATATATATTATATGATAATTATATATATATATATATATATATATATTTATATATAAAATCCCTAATAATATATAAATAATAATGCACACAAAGCCTAACAATACATATGGTTGATAGAAGCAGCACTGCACAGGTCAGGTTACGTCATGGCTGAATGAACCTACATAGTTACTTTTGCTGGCACGTGGAATGTGCCGACGGGAATAACTATTGCATCTCTGCCAACTATGCAAGATTGTAAATATATTTGTGTCACCATGATGCAGAAAAAAAAACGTTTCACGCCACTGGCCCTGTTTCCACATTGTCAGTGAGTGGAACAGCTCTATCGCGCATGTGATTACTGATTTGCTAAGTTCCGTTTTGAAGTAAGTGAAAGAAGGGGATCTATTAAACATGCAATAGGCACCTTTGTATGAGTTGAGACACGATGTCTTAAATCATAAATAGATATGTATTAAATCCATTGTGTCATTGATTAAGTACATTAATGGGCTGCTTGAAGTCTCACACTATTGTGCATAATATTGTACTGATTAAAACCGATGTCAACAAATAGGTACAAGGTAAAAATGGACTCTATAAGCTTAGCATGTAATGGTTTACTGACGTCACAAAAAAAACTGGGATTTCCGCTGGTGCGTTATACGTCATAAACGAGTCAATGGAGTACGCTCTCAGATAAACATTAAACCGGCATGTCCGCTGCGACAGCGATTCACGCTGCTGAAACTTACCAGGCCACCACATCGCCAATAATTCATAACGTATGGCGGTTTTTCATACACGCCATTCATCACGCGGATTTTCCGAGGATAATTAATTTGAAAAGCTTGCGGGCACCGTGAGAAAGTGACAGCAGAAGGCGGCCGTAGGCAGCCGTAGGCGGCCGTAGGCGGCCGTAGGCGGCCGTAGGCGGTCAGAGACAGCGTGAGGCCTGCAATACATGACTACTAACTTCAAAATGGAGCCAACGCGCTGTGGCCGGGTGGAATCCTGCCTTCGAAACTCACAACTAACAGCATATCTATAAATCCTCGTAATTACAAGATTCAGCACTGCGGGGTGGGCGGCTAACAACCACAAATCGCTGATAAGAGATGTACCCTACAATCCACATGCTCAGCAAATGTCAAATTCTGAAACAACATAGTGCACGTAAGTGCCTTGCTGAGGATAACGGAAGTCGTTAGCAACACCATGTCGCGTCAACTCTGCACTGTTTCGGTGCGGCATCTCCGTCGATCTCTGTCGGGCGGGCAGCCCCGTATTACCCCCCCCCCCAGACACCAGTAGTCGCTATATTGACATTTCTCCCGGCTATCAGAGCCAGACGCCGCCTGCCTCATTAAGCTGCTGGTGTCTGGACCGCCGCTCATCCTCAGTCGGAGTCCCTGAGCCGCCGCAGACAGTCGACCAAACCGGCAATTAGGGCCGCCAGCTGCTGCAGTTACCGGCTCGGAAGCAATTTGTTATTGTTGCCGGGACACTGCATGTGCATTACAGTGCATTGCCTCACGGCCCGCGCCTTGTTGTTCCCACGCACGGTTAGGGCAGGTGGTTTAATAATCTCAGTTATTGTGTTATAAATGTGGGTTTTTACCACTGAGTAGCGGTTGAAGCGGTGTTCCTTTGACAAATTATGCTGCTTTGTGGTAGCTCATAAGCAATAGATATCGACAATGGTGAAAATGCGATTGCATTACTTGTGATGTCATTGGTTACATGGTAATTTGCTGCAAACTTGTATTATGTAATAATTACGCTAAGGTTAGAGATAAGTTGAAAATTCCACCCACAAGGCCTTGCCTCACCCTCCGCATGCGATCAAACAATCTTGCCTTTTATGGAACATTTGGCGCTTTCCTGGTAATTCCAAGCACAGGAACTTTAATAAGTTTAAATACTATACCATCCATTCTCAAGTTGCTGACTTGTCATTTTTACATTGAACCCACATTTAACCTCCAGCGAGCGCGCCTTGCATGCTGGAGCTTCACTGTCGAATATGTACCCACGAGCAAAACACAGAGGATCTGCGACAACCACCAGGACCCCGCGCACACCTGGCAAACATAAACAATGCAAAGAGACACAACTGTGCATACGACCGGAAATATGGTCGATTAGCTTGGAAATCCCACTGCGCGGGTCGGAAAACCCAGTACCGCTGACCGTGGCTTGACCTCGGTATGCATGCAGCTCACAGAGCAGCGCGGTGCAGTGGCGGCGAGCAGAGGGGTGCAGTGAGCGCGGCGTACCGCACTCAGTTGGACAGTCCCGACTCTGAGACGAGAGCTGAGACCATCAGCAGCACGGCATGGCAGATGACTGGCGTTGCTGGGTGCAGGTGGGCAATGGGGGCATCTCGTATTCTGTCATCGTCGATTGACGTTTGTATCCCTACCTATTAAAGGAAATAGTTTACCCTTGGATTGTTTTTTCCAAACACGATTTGATTATATTTTGAAATGCAACTGTTTTCATATTGTTAAAAAAACATACATCGCGCCGAATCAGGACAGAAGGCCGTACTTAAATTATTAATTTTGTCAAAATCATATGCATACTCTTTACAGTCAGCTGGTCCTTACGTCGCGCGAATGAACCAAATGTTCAGCCAATCAGATTCGAAGGCAGTCGCACTCCAGCCAATCAGATTCGAAGATAATCAAAAGCTGCATGCTAATTGTCTGATTGTATATATACATATGCAGAGGCATGCAGATACATATGCCTCTGTCCAGGTATGCACACTCCTTTGTAAGGCCCACATTCTATATTGGAGCCCACATTCCTTCGACACAAAGTCAAATGTATTCGGCTGGAGAGTCTTTTCAGCCCAAAAACTTGCAGACAGTTTTTTAACACGGACTACAAAACTGCTATTTCAGTTCAAAACTCCATGTTGAAGGTGAACTATTTCCTTTAAAGGGAATGTTTCACATTTCTGAAAGTTGTCCAATGTACGCTGCTTGTGGTGCAAAATATAAAATAAGTGTTTCCGAACACGATTATGACATAAGTGTTTCTCGCATACGGTACTTAATTTCATAAAAAGTTAATTAAAAGTTAGTTAAAAAGTTAAACTTTTTACTTTTTTAAAGTAAAAAAAGTAAAAAAAGCTAATTAATTCAAAAGACTTTGGTTGACTGAGATGGTGTCTTGCATGAGCCAGTCAATAATTCAAACTTCCTTTTACAGCTTTAATGATTCATTTGGTATGTTAGATATGCGATTCAGTTGAACAATTACCTGTTATTGATATTAACAACATTTAAAAAAATAAATGGATCGTTTGTTAAGCCTTAAAGGAATGTTTTCACATTATTAACAAATAATTTCTCAAGCTTCTGTTATGGTATACAATCAGTGTTATTTGAATTTAATAATAAAATAAAATTATCCCCTTCTTCAAAATTGTGAGTTTGTAAAAAGTAAGTACCTAGTGTGCTTCATGAAGGTTACTGGCAACGTCGTCCTTTCCTCCGTTCTGTAGTCCTATATATAAACAATTCATAGTGCTATAATTTATGTAAGTGCGCCAAGAAGCGTGACAACGTCCCTGATCGGTCAATTAAACAAATCACGGACACTACATAGGTCGCCTTCGAAGTGCATCGATGAGCTTCCGATTTAATTGCATTTTGTTATTGTTTGTTATTTAAAAAAAAAAAATATATATATAAGACATAGTGCAATATACAGCCTGAGACAAAACTATATGCACAACTTCTAACGTTGACAATAAATTAACTATATGCACAACTTCTAACGTTGGCAATAAATGCACAACTTCTAACGTTGACAATAAATTAACTTTATGGCACAACTTCTAACGTTGGCAATAAGTTAAGCAATTTTCAAAAATTGAGGGTCGCAACCACTAGCTAGACCGCCGTAAATATGCATCGGTTAATTGCTAGTTTAGCTACTTTCGTATCCGATAGCTGTCAGTTGTAGGGAATCGGCGGGCATAATAATCCCAACAAGCAGAATACAAGCATATGTTTTTCACTCCATTGCGTACAAAGCAATAGGTGAAAAGCCCGTAGTTTGATGGGGACCAAAAATACTTGCAAGTAGGTACCGGTCGTTAAAATTGTGGAACGCTTGTCAACTTGAACGGAAATCTCTTTCGGTAGGAATTTTTGTATGCGAAATGTGATGAATGACAGCTCAGCCGCCACTTTCCCACGATTAAGAGGTGGGTGGCTCTGCACGTGCGCATGGGTGCACCTTTTTTGTGCATCAGAAACTACTTGCCTGATCGAGTTGAAATTCACCATACCTTTCCTTCGCGCTCGCTCGTTCATCGCCAACAGCTATACGGCGCCTTACTGGTTGTAAGAATGTTATGGTGTGATAAAAATCGAAAACATAGATAGGGAATATCATTGTTCGCACTGTTTCAAATCGGCTTCAAGATTCACCTGAAATGATTGCGATCAAAAACTACCGGTTTATCAGTAAAAGCATACGAATTCAAAAGTACGCCGCTAAGCGCTGCAAGACTTGTTATCTCATTTTTGGAGGCTTAACTCTGGCGATAAGTGATTGTTCGACAGCATACTTGCGGGCGGCGGGTCACGATTTGTTCAGTGCACGAGCTTGATAGCTTATGAAGTCCGAACATGGACTGGAGCTCGCTACCACCCAAACCGCTGTGTTGACGGGCCGAGAATCAGAGTCGAGGCCGAATCGTAGCATTGAGAGACACGAACAAATACAGATCTGCTCAGTAATGCCGCTCAGGACCGGTGTTTTGGGCGAGGGGATTAAATAAAACGGGAGCCTTGGCACCAGTGAGAGGGAGGAAGGAATTCATCGGCCTTACTTCCTCAAAAGTATGTGCTTACGGTCAGGTCGAGATGAAAGATAGCATTGGTAGAACAACAAAACAAAGAAACTAACGAAAGGAACGTGGCGCAACGGCAAATGAATTGAGACATACATGCAAGGAAGCGAATATGTTTGTGTATGTATTACAATATTAAACAATTAATGGAAGGTTGCATACACTGAGCAGCCTGCTATTGTGGCATTTCTAGCGCTTTTGAAAACGGCGCAAAAGAAACAATTAGTTGAGGTCTTTACGCAAAAAAATATCAGCGTATTTTTCTCGATTTTTCAATATACTTTTCACACATATCTTAGACCACCTTCCGTCTTAAACTTCGTCTTACCTTCTCGCATTAAAAATACAAATGTGACGTAACGACCCCAGTAGTTTGCAACAACACTGTTGACAATATACAATTGTGACGCTTGATTTGACTTGCCCATATTTTTTTTCTCGGAAGGTAGCTCAGAAGCGGGGGTTAATGCCGATCACAGGAAAGAAGCGCCCTGTTTGAATGTTCATGTGTGTGCACTGTGCATAGTGCATATAAACTGGGCACTGATAACAGGAGACATGGACTTGACACGAAATATTCGGCCTCTTATTTTCAGCATAGCAGTGAACGACGGTGCTGAACTTGCATTTACACGAGCCGAGACATAGAAGTGCATCAACTTAACGGGTGCGGCTAGTTCCT
>VOPJ01011929.1:0-22714 GCA_014673585.1 Semibalanus balanoides | reverse complement strand
CAGGATAGGTAGGGCAAGGCGGTGTATGGACACTGACACTTCGGTTTTTCACTTTGATCATTGCTTTTAGCTTTAGCCATCAAGGGCACATTTCACCTCCGGGACGCAGTGATCCAAAATCGGAAAGGGCTGCGTCCCGACGGATGGGGGCTGCGTCCCGAATCGGGACGCAGTCAATACGTTAAAATATGCCCTGCTACAAAATATTTGAGGCGTCAGAGGAATTGTAGGCGAGAAGCCAAAGGTGTAAATTGCAAGTGTTTACCCTCCTAAACTCTTAACAAAAAGTTGAATTTTCTCCGCAGTGTGGGTTGGCGCTGCATGCAAACTGGAGTCAACGAAGACCTCGCGTGATGACTTGTTTTGTGGGTTGCGTGTTTCTCCAATCCTTCTTATCTCCACAAACCCATTTGCTGCAGCCCTCCGCCCTGGTCCATCTGTCCCTCAGCCCCTGTCCCTCCCCTATCCTATCCCTGTCACCACCCCGCCTATCCAGACGGATCGACCATGGCTTCCTACCGACCACCCACAGTGGTACCACAGCGCGAAACTGCCGCCCTCCGCAGCCTCTTCTCACCGTGCGGTCAGAAGTCTCGCAGGTGGGCCCGCCAGAGCCCGCCATCAGAAGCTCTTCACAGTCTCCTCACACCGACATTACCTGGCAATTAATCGGTGGCGATCGGTGGCGATCGGCGGCGATCGGTGGTGGCGGCGGCGCGGCAGTGGGTCCGACCCGACCCTCGGCCCGATATTTGCACATTCCTGTGGAGTCGGGCCGGGCATGGCGCGGGCAGGGCGCGAGGTGTTTGTTTTTCTGCGGTGGGTGGGCGGCAGGAGCGGCGCGGATGAGACACCCGTGGCGCCATGTGCCACGGCCGCAGACGCGCCGCACGTGTCATCGCGCGTCATCATGCGGTGGGACGCTGTGGGGTGCCCCCGGGGGCAGCGACGGGAGGGAGGTATAAATAGGTGGGAATATTGCAGATGGCCTCGTGAGTGATGACGGAGGGAAGGTATCATCAGCCTGTCCGAGTCGGGTCGGTCATCACCCTGGGAGGGGATATCAATGGTGTGACGTCATCACGGTCCTGAACATCACGTGGCCTCATGGCAGTTTTCAAGTTTCAAGGTGGTGAAGTCACTACCTAATATATTTAAAGGTGGAGAGGTTGTCGATGGGTGGCATGCCGATTGGAATAAGGTTGTTTTAATTCAGCACGCCATTTCAGCATTGCACACTTTTGTCGAGTCCTTGGCTTTAGACGCCATTCATAAGCACGCATCCGCCGCACGTTACGGAAAGTAACTTGCAGTCCTGACATTCAGTTATACCTGGGTAAACAGAGTAAGGAAACCTGACACTTGTGTAGGTGCATGATCTCATAGTCATGGATGGCTGTGATAACATAATTTGGTTCAGAACCTAAAAAATGCTCTGGAAAGCTAAGCAGCCGTTAAACAAAGCGGTAGTTTCAACATCATAACATCAACCCATGTTTGTCAATAACGTTGTCGTTGATAATACACTCTTGTACCATCTCATTCCACTGGTGGATCCTGGGGGTGGGGCATCAGGTGCAAATGCCCCTCCCAACCGGCTGAAATCGGCGCAAATTTACACATGTCCTGATCTAGGACATCTACGAAGCTTTGACTAAGGAAATTTATTTTAAAATGTCTCACCTTGCATAAGGGAGCAAAATCTGATGAATTTTTTAAACTTGGTATTTTTAGGGGTGATGCCCCCCATGGCGCCACAAACTGCCGTACTAGCTCCACCAGTGTCTCATTCTGCTCCTGAAGTTCCCAGTCTGACGCGGGGAGCGGCATGCACGCCTTATATGATCCCCTCATACGACTCCCCCACAAACAAGGTCCACATGCACTGCTGCCGGTGCAGTGGCACGGTGCCCTAAGCAGGCTCGATTGCATCTTCACGTCCGTGACCACCACGAGCAAACCTCCATACATGACCTGGCTGACAACGCCAAACCGGCAATCACATGATAGAAACCTGTGTCCTTGTCACTCATTTATTTATGACGCTGTTTTGGCCTCCGTTGATGGTGGCAGCAGTGCACCCTGAGGAGCAGCACAGGTTTGGCAGGGAGGATATGGGCTCAGGGGTGTGGTTTAATGATAATTATTGTGGGTGCCCAAGCAGAAATTTATTTTACAGATGCAGATACAGATAGCTGATCACGAACCTCCACGCAATGGGTTCTATGGTTTCCATGTCAGATACATAATAACAAAGCACACACACACACGCACCCGCGCACCCGCGCACCTGCGCACCCGCGCACCCGCACACACACACACACACACACACACACACACACACACACACACACACACACACACACACACATCCGCCCGCACGCACGCACGCACGCACGCACGCACGCACGCACGCACGCACGCACGCACGCACACCCTCACACACGCTCGCATAGTACGATCAAATAAGCCACTTACGTTCGCACTTGTCTTCAGTCGCGAATCAATCAGCCTCCTCTCGACGCATCGCATGCGCAGGTGTGTCGGCGGTCTCGCATCCAGGGAAAGCTCATTCCCTGTACTCGTCGCCCGATACCTCTACGATGAGAGCAAATTCCGTCCGCACTCTGGGCAGCTGGAACTAGTTAGTCGTCCGCCGTGGCGCGGGTGCGCAGCGGGCCGACACGTCGTGGCGGCGGGTCACTCGCTCGCGAAATCGCTCCGACGCACCGGGGTCAGTCATCGGATGACGCATGGCGGCAATATCACGCTCGGTGATCAGCTCACATCAACTTTGCACCACTGCAGTTCCGTGGCGCACCTGGGTAGCATGATCACGCCGACCCAGACCAGCGACACTAAGGTTGAGCACTTTCTGGATTCGCTGCTTGTGAATTGCAGCACAGCTGCCCCCCCCACGGTCACACAGCGCTGCACGATAGACGCGATATGATTGTTCCAGGTGCGAGTCAATGGTGACAACCCCAGCACCCAGCAGGGTAGGGAGGGCGTCGTCAGCCCGTCTGCAACTGTACGCAGGGCGTCTCCGATTGTTTTTATTGGGAGTCGGCTGAAATG
This sequence comes from Semibalanus balanoides, assembly GCA_014673585.1. Lineage (NCBI taxonomy): Eukaryota > Metazoa > Arthropoda > Thecostraca > Balanomorpha > Balanidae > Semibalanus > Semibalanus balanoides. Next base: position 19,636 of record VOPJ01011929.1, on the reverse strand, counting down.
GCAAAAAGCTAGAACCCAATTTCTGCGTAAATTTAAAACTTTTCAGTATTTTTATGTTAATTTTCCTGTTAAAGTAAGGATGAATGTTTTTAAGCGCAGCAATTTCTTTACGTGTTTGTCTCACAAACCACAGAAATATAGGCGGTGAAGAGGATATAGTGGGCCATGTAGATGATAAGCAGCTACAAATTTTATTCATTCAATTCATTGTTACCACGATCCGAAAACGATGACAATGGGTTCATTATGACGATGGCCACCGATGTGACGCCGCAAAGCGGCGTGACAATTTTGATTTTAGGTCGTGGAAAATGAAATTATAATATTGAAAACAGACCGTGAGCGGAGCCAAGCCTCAGGTAATCCCTTTTCTTGTTGCACATCTCGGTATGATGCAAAATATTGGTCCATGGGGCCAGCAATTACCACCAGGGAGAGCCTCTGCCAGACACGTAACGCAATTCATTTTCCCATTTTCCAAATTTGTTATAAGCAATTGCGAAACTTGTGTCATGCGAAACTTGCGTCATGATAGCTGGATTGTGACTGCAGCAAAGGCAATTTTTATGTTACCTAAATTTGCACAGACCGACCGTTTGTCGGACAGCGTTCTGGAAGGAGTAATATTAGTTTCAGGACTTGGGATATGTCCCCTTTGCCCCCCGGATCCGTCCTTGCTGACCGAACGGAACGTAAGCCCGCATCTCCCGTCTCAGAGCCAATGGTCTCACCCTGTCCGCGACTCCCGTCCGTCGGATAATGACACAGGTCACGTGATCACCGGACACGGCTGTCGTCACGGTAATGGTGTCTTTATTGAGGACCGTCTCCACCATTAGTGGTGCTGTGAGGATGCGGTAATGGGTGGAGCCGACCGGAGAAATCCCACGAGGCATGTGATATGGACGGCCAGTTTTCTCCTCCTGGGACGGCTGGGTGAAGGGACGTTGGACTTCATCAAGGACTTCATGCTCGGAAACATTAGTGAGCTGAGCTTTAAATGATATAGTGGAAGGCAGCAGTGCATGAGCGGAGCCCTTTTAAAGACGTTTTGGTGGTGCAAAACGTCAAATACTGAATTTACATTTTACAGCACTGGAAAATTTGTTACTTTAATAATTGTTAGACAAACTGATACCTACTTTAAAAGCTGGTACGTAATAGTTGAGAAAACACCAAGATTGACCGCGGCCAATATCAGATGGACCGGTGACCATGGTTTGAAATATGTTTTCGACGCTCTTATAGAAGACGGGACAGAACAAACATTGTTGCGGGAATTCCCTCGCCAGAAAGAGTCATCACATTAAACAGAGGCGCTCACAAAAGGGTGATGGCAGTGCCCTCTGTAAAATATTCCGAACGTTGTGTGCTGCCACCTATCGTAACTTGTCTCATCTTGGAACGGTGAGCGCACAGTCGGCCGTCAGCGCGAAAAATCGGCTGAATCATACACTTACGTCTCGCCCTGACCTCGAAACATGTAGGGAGATGAGAACTTACGCAGGCCATTATAGGAAAATGACCAAGACTTTTAATCTAAATATAAAACAACAAGGCTCAAACCACGCAGGTTTGAGCCTTGAGGTAGCTCGTCCCTCATCGAGACATTTTTTAGTAAATGTACCCGTCTGCCTGAAAGAAACTTCTGCCTTTTCGTACGACTGTCGGAAATACATTTTTTTTTTGGGGGGGGGGATATCTGCGCCTGCGAAGCGTCAGATCAACTATGTTTTATTAGCGGATAAAGGAAGATAAAGGAAGATAAAGGATTTGAAAGATGTTCGTGAATCTTAGCCCAAAGATAGGAAATATCCGCATATAAGTGAACAATCGTTTTGTCACATTTTAATCATATATTTCCCACAGAACATCACACACAAATACAATGATTGCACATAAATAACACGGAATGCGCATAGTGGGCACATTGATTGCACGTTACGAGTGCGATGACTGAACAGTGCATAATTTACCCAAAGGTAGCATTGCAACGGTACGATTATGCAATTTCAAGAAGTGTGTCTAGTTATGCTGAAATGTCTCAACTCTCAAATACAGTGATGTCGTTTTTAAAATCAACATAATAAGCAGAATAACACTCTGTCCTGTATATTCTGAAATCATATGAGTAATTTCACCTTTTAATCGATCAGCAAACAATACTTTCTAAACAGCTCTGATCACGGATACTGAAAGCCCGTGAAGTATTAATGGCTGGTCAGTGGTCAGCACAGAGCTGGGTATCTCGCCACTCATCTAAACACCGTCGGGCTTCTGAATCCCTCATCTCGCCACTCATCTAAACACCATTGGGCTCCTGAATCCCTCATCCCACCACTCATCTAAACACCATTGGGCTCCTGAATCCCTCATCTCGCCTCTCATCCTAACACCATTGGGCTCCTGAATCCCTCGTAAAGTTTAGCAACACACACCCTCGGCAGGTCGTGACCCTTTCCATGTCATCCATCCACTCACACGAGCTCACATGAGCTCAATAAGCTCACAATATCTCACATGAGGTCACACAAACTCGCATGAGTTCACGCGAGCTCGAAGGAGAAGGACTGGGTAAACTCGAGTTCACACGAGTTCGAAGGAGAAGGACTGGGTGAACCCGGGACAGCGCTCCACCACGTGCTCGAACTCCTGGAGGTTGATGGCGCCGGTCCTACCGATGTCAGACTCCTCCATGATCTGGAAATACCGCACAATGACGAAAGGTTACAAGATAAATAGGGAAGAGTAAACAGGAACAGAACAGTAATGCAAGCTGAGTTCTGCTGCTGTAGATTCAGGTTTAGATTCGTTCGCTGCGGCTCCGTCGTCAAATACCAGGAAGCTTGTAAATGTAGTATCTAGGTATTCGTATCGATTGAACCACGCAAGGGGGTGTAACTCTAAGGAATGCACACAGATATGAGATATTCAGCACAAAGCTGTTCGGTACATTCATATTTCATACAAATGCTCACGTTCAGTGCAATTACCTTTCATTATTGTATGCCAGATGCCTTTTTAGTGATCAACACCAGACGCGACAGCTTCAAGCAGCCACGGTAGATCTGACAGCATTAGATGCTGCTCACCTTGTCAACAATGTTGGTCCTCTCCAGTTCGGTGAGATGGTTCAGCACTCCTGTTGTGTTTAACTCCTGAATCGTCAGATAGTTCAGCACTTGTTCCAGATCGGTCTTCCCCAGTTCTTCGTCGCCGTCAAAGTCTGCAGCAGAGCAAAATGTGTTCACGGTTATGATGATTAAATTAGATAAAATCCCTATCTTTTTACACAAGAACTTTACTCAACATTAAATGATAGGTCAGATACATTTTTAGTGATCAACACCAGAATATCCGACAGACTTAGTCATTGAATGTTATGTAAATCACAATTAAATGTGTTTGGTCCCGCGTCGTACACCGGGGTTAGAGGTTGGCCGCCGCCGTTTTGTTGTTGTCGAGAATAGCGTGAAAACGGTGACGCACAACGCCGCGGTTTTTGGAACAGCTTGAGCTGTTCTGACATCAATTACCGACATTGTGTAAAATCATTGGCCGCGGATTATCTCAGGTCAGGCCACCCACCAGACCAGGTCAGGTGATCCCACCTCCAAAAAGGCTGCGATCGTATACCACAGTCACAGTTTTTACTGATAGGTTTTAAACTTACGGGATCTTATAAGGTCATGGATACCTAGAAATCGATTATCTCTGACATAATTTTATTTTATATTAGTGACCTAAGATCCTGTGAATTTATTGATCTCCTCATTACATGATATAGTACATCCTCATGATATACATTAAGCTAAATCACTCAGGAGTATGTACGCACATTTTTTTTTACCGAGCGGTTCTCTCAACGTTGAACGCCAAAGTTAAGAAGGGACAAAAATCACCCGTTGGGCGTTAGACGCACGAGGGCGCGGCCGGCCGTGTGAGTGGGGACTTGTGCGCGCGGCGGGTGGAAGTCCGGCAATTGCTATCGGCGAGACTAGTGCATGGGGCGTATTTAGGGGGGGGGGGGGCTGCACATTTTCCCACTCGGTCTTTCGGCCCTTATGAACCGATGCGCATCGTGCACCCACACGCTAAAGGCGCTTTCCGTTTCACGGAATGTGATGCGCGCTCCGGCTGAATATGAGGAGCGTTCCAATGAATGTAAGGCGACGTTCCGATACACTATGAAGGCATGTAAGGCTCCGACACACCTCTAAAGGCACCCTCCCACATACCTCCAAAGGCGCCCTCCCACATACCTTCAAAGCGCCCTCCCAAAAACTTCCAGAGGCGCCCTCCGATACACCTCTGATAGCGTCCTCTTACATACGTATTTTCAAAGGCGACCTCCAATGCACTTCTGAAAACGCTTTCCCAGATGCCTTCAAAAGCGCAATTTGATGAAATTCTGAAGACGCCCTCAAACATACTTCCAAAGGAGCCCCCCTCATATACCTCCCATGGTGCCCTCCGATATAAATATGAAGGCACTCTCCCACATATCTCCAAAGGTGCCTAACGATGCATTTTAGCAGGCGCCCTCCCACATACCTACAGGCTCCAAAGGCGCCCTCCCATACATCTCTGATGGCGCCCCTCCCAAATAACCTCCAAGGACACACAAGAAATACACTTTTGGAGACCGTGCTAATAAAACATCCGAATGCGTCCTCGTTACACCTCTGAAGGCGCCCACATACATCCAAATGCGTCCACTGATATGATACATCTCTGAGAGCATCCTTCCTCATAGTCCAATAACACCATCTGATGCGTATTTCTGAGGCTCAAGGACGCCCTCCCTACATACCTCCAAAGGCGCCCTTCACTGAATGTAAGGCGGGGACGCCTCTGGTTGTCCCTTCAATTATAATACCCGTTTCTATGTATTGGTGAAATATGTCGAAATCGCGCATGTAGTGAAATTTGTATTGAAAAAGGCCAGTGCTAAACAAGCTACCTAGTAGCAGCACAACGTGTTTATGAGTAGCAGGGAGCGGTGCGGGTGAGTGGGACGCATTGCAGACAGGGGCGTAGGTTCTCCAGAAAAGTTGAGGGAGGGAGGCTGAGCTGGGAAAAATCGCTTAAAGTACCATAAAAATCTACAAAATACAGATCTCTCACCGAATTTGACCCACTTCATTGCCGAAGCTGGCGGGGGGCTAAAGCCGAAAGTTTGGGGGCGATGCCCGCAAATTGAGTAAGGAACCTACACCCCTGATGGCCAGATACAACGGCGGCGGGGGGGGGGGGGAGGCCCGGCAAACCCGGCGTGGTGTCCCAAACCCAGCCCAGCGGGTCTTTACTCTTTTTTGTCCCTTGTCATATCTCAAGATTCAAAGCAGGTAAAGATACCAAACTTTCAGAATATCTTAGTTTAACTATGACACTGATGCTTTAAAAGTAAAAATATACATTTCCATCATGTATAAATTAGTGCGGGTGTTAATGGTTAAGGAGGTTGTAGGCTTGTGGGACTACCGCTAGGGGGCGCTAGTGTCGCCTAATAGTGAGAGATGAGGCAACTTTCTCTCGGTCGGGGCCGCATGGGGGTTTAAGTTCGGGCAAATGATTGGTGCAGTATTGCTCCTACGCGTATATATAGTGCATGACAAAATCATAGGGGCACCTTGCACTGCGATAGGTGAAACAGCCTAGCGCCAGCTATCTACAGTCCTGTAGGTAGCTGGGTTTTGACTGCTGCAAAGACAATTTTTACAGAGCTGTACGTCTGACTGCTTTCGGGAGGGACACAAATTATAGTTTCAGGAACTGGGGAGGGGGGGGGGGGCATGGCCCCTTTATCCCCTGGATGCACTGCACATGAGATTGCGTTTCCATAGTTCCGTATCTCACCGTATAGACGAAAGGCGTAGTTGGTCTTCAAGGTAACTGGGGCTGACCGGCTGAAGACGGACAACATGTCCAGGAAGTCCTCAAAGCTGAGATGGCCATCGCCTTCGGACGAGAACATCTTCAACATCCTCTTGCCGAAGGGATTGCACTGCGACAAAACGGTTAACCGTCATATATAGAAATGCTTGCTGAAAAATGTCAACCTAAGCTATAGTTTGTATGAATTATAGTGAATATGACCACTTCTGACAAAAGTAAGATTATCATGACACCAAGCACGATGAAAAATGTCAGAATACTGCTGCAAAGTGACCTCACCTTCATCTCGGACATTTTGAGGGTCAGGGCGTAAGGATGAACTGACCTTCATTTCAGAGACGTTTTCCCGTATCAGGTCGTAGTGCAGACGGATCTTGGGATCGTTGTCTACTGAGGATGGATCGATGCTGCGAAACTTCGAGAACGCTCTGCAACAAACACGACGAATACGTCATCAAAGGGATAAATTTATCTTGCTAATTACCACCAAACCGCAATTTTGTAACATACTATATTTTTACCAACATATTACAAAATTCTGAGAGACATTTCAAAGACAAAAATCGCCTTTCAAAAGTTGTGTTGTTAAGGAAAAATAAGATACTAAAACTTTCTACTAAAGACATTTCAAAACTCTTACAGATTTCAGGGGCGGATTCCAGAGCCGCCCGGTTTGGGGGGGGCAAGACTTTTTTTGGCAAAAAAGTACCCCATTTTTCTCAGGCGGATTTTGGGCTCTCACCTTTATTGGCATTCAGATCACAAATGTGAAAAATTTTTTTGTGAAAAAATATTTCGAAAAAGGGAAAAAAAAGCGCAAAAAATCGGTAAAAATCACATAAAACACACAGAACACCAAATTTCCGTAGCAATATCACCACGTAAATAATTGTCACGTTATTTTCATATAACGCGCAGGCGTCACCGATAATTCTTAAGGGGGGTCGGATGACCGCACGAAATGACGAAAAAATGTATAACCCGTTTTTGTTTGGTGTATTAAAGCCTTTGGCAGCATTTGTTATGTGATTACCATGTTTATAAATACGAATTTGGTTAGGCTACGGTATTTTAGGGGCCAATGTTCGCCCGTGTTGCGTCGCCGTTTTTTCGGAACTCGGCAAGCTAGCTAGCTTAACATGTAGCCAGCATGAAAATAATGCCCTCGCCTTACGTGGTGTGGCTCGCCTAACATGCCTGCCTGATGTTTTCTGAAATCACTTTTTACTCATGCGGAGCATCATGCTGAAATGTATGTAGCTGAGTTGACAACAATTATACATATGCTGGCAAAATTTCACTGAAATTGGTTCAGTAATTTGGAGATATGACGTTTTAGTGACGATTATAGTTGGTGGAAAGACGGTAAATATTGTAAAAAGGAGAAAATAGAGTTTTGCAGCAAATTGCTAACAGAAAGCGACAAATATTGAAAGTGACATTTTAATAAGAAAACGCCAAATCGGATTTCCGAAATTTTGTGTTTCTTACCCCTAAAAACTAAAACGAAAATGTAAAAATCACTGAAAAACGACATTTTCAAAGATTTTTGAAAAACCGAAAGTTAAGAGAGAGAACTAAATGTGCGCCAAGGGAGACTGCCAGACACTTAATTAATTCATTTTCCCATTTTCCCAATTTCCATCATTAAACATGCCGTCATTTTGTGTCATGCCGCGAAGCGGCGGCGAAATTTTTCGAATTTTTTTCTGTGGATGACTGTATTTTGACTGTTGCAAAACCAATTTTTATTGTATGTCCGACCGTTTGGGGGGGGGGAACACATGTCCATATCTGTTTGGGGGGGGCATGGCCCCTTTGGCCCCCCTGGATCCGCCCTTGAAGATGTTTTAAAACATTTCGCGCAAAATAATCCATCGTGAAAACGGCTAGTATATAATAGAAGGGATAAATCCTGGGGAATTTGGATTTCATGATATGATGCGTTTATCACATACTTCCAAAGCTCGTGACAGATAATACAAAGTTTGTTTGTAAAAGTGCAGCTGCTGAAATGCGATGCAATTGTTTGTCCGGATTAGCAGGCAACTTCTCTTAGAATATAAGCAGTGTTCAATCACAGGAGAACCAAGTATATAGAGGCGGGTGATTAGCACATCCCGGACATCCCGGACATTCGATTACATCCTCTTGGTCCATCCATCAAACGTTACTTCGAACCAAATGGCAAAATATATCATTGTGGAATAAATGTGACCGATTCCGAAACGTGCAACCAAAGCAAGTTATATGGCGGCAGTCACTATGTCGGCATTGTTAGCCCTTCCCAGTCACCGTGTATAGAACACAGCGGACAGGTCTCAGAAGTCTGAGAAGTCAGAACTACTGACATCAAAGGCGCCCTGGAGTGCACTTCCTGGCCACTACCACTGCCACCGTCATGACAGAGCCAAGTCGACCAGACGCTGCCGCCCCACTATAGGCACTACCGCCAACGCTCCTAGCACCGCTGAACAAATGTTGATGTTGTTCGAGTTTATATCATTGCATAGGACAACTGAGTCAATTTTGTTATTGACATGGTGCGTCATGATAGGAGTGGTATAACAATGCGTCGCACGATAAAAAGAGGTGCATATCAAATGTACCTATATATTTGGGAGAAAACGTAATGCTTTTCAGAAGTTTATATACTTAATTATATAACCCATGCAGGATGTCAAATTTCCCATGGCAGTACAATAGCAAACGTAGGCGTCGTAATATTTGCACTCCAGGCACACCCTATTCCGGATTTGTGAACAACGCTCGATACTTTCAACCCAGATGCCAGATCAAAACTAATTGACAACCAAAACTATGACCTAGATGTCTGGAGCAAAAATAGTGATAAATCAATGAAAATAATACAATCGCAACTGAAGCCTTTTCCAAACTAGTGTCGGCAGCATGAGCATGTATGCCATCCAACGGGGTAGTTACTAGGCATTCCATCGCAACGCACCAGGCAATGAATGCATTTTTTGTCAGGTTTTACGAGCAAGCAACTGGTGCGGCCATGAGCCGTCGGAAGCAATGAACGTTAGGGGGGATGACGTGGGTGAGCCAGAGGTGCCAAATCTTACGCACTTGCCCACGTGCGAAGGTGACCGATTTGCAACTTAAATTAGCTGATGTGACTTACTTGTACTTTTAAATCATCAACTTATTAGATATTACATAATAATATAGAAATGTTTAGCTTTTTGGGGAAATATTTCAGTATTTAGTGATTTGTAAATCATTTTGGAACTACTTAAATCTTATCATGTGTTAAAGACACGTGAAGTTTTTATTACCACTCTAAAAGTATTCCAAAGACAGTGGCTGAGCGCTGCAGAATCTTACGCACAGAGTGGGTGACCTTATTCCTTCACCATTGCGACTGTGACCAAGTGCGCGCACTTTGTTGTGACCATTGTGTGAAGGTTACCTTCAGGTTTCAAGCGACATGCACATTTTCCTTCATGTGGTGTTTCCCGAGCTGCCAAAAACATCGTCTGCTTTGAAAGTCGTGGCAGCCGGCATGTTTTGTTTATACTAGAATCTGTGTATTGAAGACTGAATGAAGTGCGGCTGGTTGATTTTGATTTTTGCATGGCTTTACTATTTTTTTCTTCTTCTGATAATCACTTACGATGAGTTCCGAAGAAATATTAATTTGCGGATATTGTGATCTTAACTCTTCTCCTAATTCTCCTAGTTATTGTGACTCATTTTGCGTTTTGTGTTTGTGTTCGTGACCATCTTGAAACTTTTTGCACCTCTGGGGTGAGCAAATAACACCGGATTGTGGTAATTTGCCACTCAGTGGATAAACTAAGGTAAAAATATCGGCTATAGTAGCCACGATTAGCATAACACGGGTTCAATAAGCTCGTTTTCTTGCATAAGTTTACATTATTTGCGTGTGCGATATCTGACACATGTTGTACATACAGCGTACAGGAGTTTAAATAATTTGCACGCAGCGTGGTGTGGTGACTCACTATAAACCGTGCGGCTTATCCCAATTGTGTGATGCATAGCACTGCTTATCTAACTGCTCGAAAATCACTACGTTCTTTAACACTTCTTCTTGAAAAAAGATGGCGTTTTAAACAGGGCAAATTCACTCAGAAATTCATCTTGGATTGGTGATCGGAGATAACTTTCACGAGACTGTCGCCGCTGTACGGAAAGATAGTGACGCCTTCCCTGTATACGGGCCGGAGCGGCGTCACTGTGGGCGGTGATAGGGTGTGACAGTGACTTATGGGCCAATACGCTCTGCAGTGGGGCTTTAATGCTTCAGCTGGTGGCTATCTTAATCTGCAATGAAATAAATTGTATTGTATTGTACTGTACACTTCATCCGACCACTTCCACATAATTCATAAAATACAGAGTACAGTACGATAAGGCTACTCTAGGGTCATCGTCATACAAAATAGCATCGCGATTTCTCTTGTCAAGTTAAAAGAAGGTACACAATGTAAAAGTAAAATACAATAAGCACAGTCATGCAAATAGATACAAGTTACAAGTAGGTACACAATGTAAAAGTAAAGTACAATAAGCACAGTCATGCAAAATAATAGACTATCGATAAACCACTAAAAACACCAAATCATTGCGGAGCACACACACACACACGGGGCAGCCATGACACCGGCGCTCGCCCGAGTGCCCGAGTCGCCCGATAAAGAACACCAGGAGAGCGTTTTCAGAATAGGCATGTTGTACCGTGTGTCTATAAACTGTAGGTCAATATGCTTATTATTTACTCAGTCCGAATGTTTTGTATGGATGACTTTCCGAGGTCAGGACCCGCGCTAAGCAGAGCTTGTTGCGCTGGTCCTGATCTCACCACCCGATCTCGCAATTCCTGTTGGCCGGTAGAATTTAGAGAAGAAAGTTTTAACGTGCCTGACATACCTGGACACGGTCCGCCCCGCTCACTGACGTCACCTGGCCTTGAGCGCGACCGCTGCCACCGGCCGCAGGCCATCCCAGTCAGGAGCAATAGCGACGTCCGAAGCGACTCGAACGCCGGGCTGCCCACTACGCGGGATAGTCAGCAAGTCCAGCGCTCTTCCCACTGAGCTACAGGGCGGACTCCCACTGAGCTACAGGGGCGGACTCCCACTGAGCTACAGGGGCGGACTCCCACAGAGCTACAGGGGCGGACTCCCACTGAGCTACAGGGGTTGACTCCCACTGAGCTACAGGGACGGACTCCCACTGAGCTACAGGGGCGGACTCCCACTGAGCTACATGGGCGGACTCCCACTGAGCTACAGAGGCGGACTCCCACTGAGCTACAGGGGCGGACTCCCACTGAGCTACAGGGGTGGACGGACGGGTGTTTTGCGGATGTTGAGACGGATGTTTTGCGAACACGAGCAGTTGTTATTAACCATCGGTGTAACTGCTGCATCATGCTGGCTTACATTAAGCCTCAAGCATCCTCAGATTGCATATTGTTTAGTGGTTTAGTAAGTATGCAGATATAAATTTATTTTATTTAAGGTTCGTTACAACGTCCACATTGTGGCTTTTAAGTTGTAGTGTCAGTTGTACATTCAGCGCAGCACTACTAAAATGACATTCAAACAAATGCATCACAAGCTCTCTTAAAACTGAAACATTGCTAAGAAATCAAAATATAGAAAACGCGACAATAGTCGACAAGACAAATAAACGAGAAAAGCGCAATACGCGACAAAAGTCGACAATAGTCGTCACTAAAAATATACGACAAAAAGCGCAGTACACGACACATGCCAACAACAAAAATATACGAGAAAAAGCGCAATACGCGACAAAAGCCAACAATAAAAATAAACGACAAAATGTAAGAAGATAATACAATCTGTAAATCACTGTAAGCTGCACAATCCCTAGCACGCCTCCCTAATTATATTTCTACATAGCTAGAATTTTGGTGCCTCCCGCACAGCTGAGCCACTCCGTCAGCTGCTACAGCGCGGTACATGAAAAAGCGCCGAGCGCGCTCAGTGCGCACTCGGGGAAGATGCAGATGACCAGCTTCGACAGCCCGGGTACTGCGTGCCGACACCTCAGCTCGAAACTCCACTAGAGCATTCAAATTTGCTGAATATGTTTCCTCATGAAGGATCTTATGAATTGTTACAATGTCCTTCTCAAAAATCAAATTTGCAAGTTTTTGCCAATTGAGCTCCGCAACAAGAGGCGTTACATGCTCATTACGCCTCGAACAGGGACAATTGGGCCGCATGGTTTCAGCACCTTCGGGCGCTCCGCTGACATTCTGCATCCCGCCCCACAGTCAGACAATACATGGTGTGGGAAAGTACAATGCCTCGACAATGACTTTTGATGGGGTGGGTAGCATATTCGCAAACTTAGAGAGGCCGGCTAAAGTCGCATAAGATTTTCGGATCACCGTTGAGACATGGTCTTCCCATCTTAACTAGGGGTCGAGTGTAACGCCTAACACCTTCATCTTAGTAGTCGGTCGCACCTGCGCACTTGCAAAGTTCACGGTGATGTCGCCAGTCGTGCTTGCTTTGGCATTCCAAAAAACATCATTTCAGTTTTGGCCGGATTCACTTTTAGACTGTTCTGGTCGTACCAGATCTGGACGGTAGATGACATGTCCCTCTAGTTCTGAATTTGTGAGTGTCTAGATCATTTTGTTTTGAACTATTCAGAAATTGTGAATCATCGGCATACATTAACAGTTTATCGCAAGTCACGTGGGAGGCGACATCATTCGTGAACAATAAAAATAAGACTGGCCCTAAGGTGCTACCCTGCAAGGCGATATATATAGATGTTTGCTACCCTGGACCACCCTGTGTGAAACAGGGAGATGCCGGGGGCTGCCCCTAACCATCTGCTTTCGATCGCTCAGCCAGTCCGAGAACCAGTGGGTCGCTCCCCAGTACCAAGCCAAGCTTCCCCGGGGTCTACGTGTCAACTGTCGAAGGCCTTTGGACGTGTCTGCCGCGATGATTTGATACTGCCTGTTTCCCTTGACATTTTCGAAATTAAAATTGACAGCGACGACATAGCACCTCCGTGAGTGACCCCTGCGAGAAGCCGTGCTGTCGCGGACAGATGACGTCATGTGAGATGAAGGTACTAGTAGCTGGTCCACACTATCCACCCGCTCCGCCAGCTTGGACACGGTTGGCAGAATGAAACGGGCCGGAACAGTTAACGTAGTGACATCCCCTGACTTGTAAAGGAGGGGGCGGTTTACACCAAACAGCCACCTTCCAGTCACTCCGCGCAATTTCCCGTCCCGAATAGTTGCGTTCACTATGTTGTAGCAAAGTGCGGCCCGCGACCACCGGAAACGTGTGCTTCAGCATGCCCACACGTAATTCATCGGCACCACTCGGAAATTTTGGAATTCCTGCATCCGGGTTGAGTGCAGACGACAGCTCCGACAGCGTTGCGGGCCCGCACACGGAGACGCGTCGGCTGACCACGCGACTGGCGGGCGCGGCGTCAGCCGGTGTCCGCCGGTGGCATGCTGCCACCAATGAGATGCAATGCTCGGGTGCCCGACTGAGCATGCGTGGTCCCCTCTCAGGTATCAGGCGCATCTGGCGAGAGGTTACCGTTCGGGAAGCGGTCCTTAACCCGCGCCCCGCTGGGGGTATCCAGCCGAACGCGACCCCTGGGCGGGGCAGATTCGTGCCCCCCTCGTTTACTTCTGAAGCCAATAACCGTAGCGAGACGCGCAGCATACGGCATAATCGAAAGGCCTCTATTGATATCGCCACCCAAAAGCATCGCTGGAAGTTTTCGAATAAGGTACATGTCAGGTCCAAGTCAGGTAAAAGGTCAAAATCGGAGATGATTCTAGTTTTTCGGCCATATTTCTATCTCAAAGCTTAGATTGTAACGTAAGTGAGCACATAAGTGTCTCAAAGGTATGAATGAGAACTGCCTGCATAGAGCAAAAAAAGTGAAAATTTTAATGCGCAAAGTCAGAGGTCAATATGGGTCACAAAAGGTCACTGATAGCAAGAAGGTTTTACGAAAGTCATGCGCATATGTTTTTATGGGTCTTTACAACGCGTGTTATTCGATAAGTATGAACCGGTTTTGGAGCAATCTGACACCGTGAAAAGGTCATATAAGGTCAGAAAGTCGTTCATATGAGGCTTCAAGATGTAAAAATGATTTTTTTTTAACAAAAAAATGCTTTTTATTGTCCAGTTGTGTCTACAGAAAAAACGCTGTGAAATTTTGTCTCTATCTGGTCAAAATTTTTGAAAAGCTATTGCAATAAAAGACGTCATGGAGTTACCTTACATAGGAGTCATAAGTTCAGCAAAAATTAAGATATTGCTTCAAATTGTTGGTGTTTGTTTTATATACTTAGGTCGTCTTTACATATATTTCGGTTCTCTTAATATTTTGAATTTTTTTGTTTTTGTGATAATTTTTTGAAGAAATATCATTTTTGATGTTTGGGGAGTGCAAAAACTCAAAATTTTAGAAATCTTGAGATTTGCCATTTTTTGAAGCCCAATGGCAATTTCCACCGTTTTGGTGTTTTAAGTTTTTTCAATGTGCTGATCACAACTCCCATGTTTATACGCGAAATTGTTCAAACATTCATCGTTTTTCCACCAAAAAATTGGCAGAATGGACATGACGTCATAAAAGTCATTTTCTTCCCAAAGTTATTCTATCGAATTTCGATCAAAAAATTTGGAGAAGATGTGAAATTGATGTGGATAAGGTACGCACAGTTTCACGCGGGTACGTGCCATTGGCTTGTGAGTTAATTGATAAATCGGGAGGGGGGGGGGCAGAATATGGCCCCCCCCAGCGGCGCGGTTAAGGTACTGTCTGTTCGATGTAGAATCACAAAGTTGCGACTGTCAGTCCGAGTCCAGAATAGTCCAGATGTCCAGGAGTCCAGAGTCACGAGGCTTCGAGTACCGGATAACGGATGCCATAGAAAGAAATTTGACGTTGCCTCGATCTATTGAGCAGGCTTTCGCGTCATTGCGTAAACCGCCTGTATTCGGGCTCGCTGTCCCCGCTGAGTGGAGCTGTTTTATAGTGCTTCCCTGTCCGTGTCTCGCCAACAAATCACCTCCGCTACATCTCCTCACTTCCAGGGTTCTCCTCCACATTAGGACTGCATGACGCGTCGGGGGGGGCCCGCTTTGTGAGAGCGGTAGTCGAGGCGTGTAACAAGGACTGGTGAGGGTGAGCGTACTTTGATTGTGAGAGCGGCCAGATAGTGTTCCTCGATTATGGGACGCCAACTCTCAGAAAGCCAATGCCAATGCAATGCTAACATCAATCATTACCTGAGGCCGTAACAATTCCGGACCAATCAGCCAAAAGTAAGTCCAAACAAAGTCATTGTGGTCCAAATTGCGCGTAGATCGGACAGTGACTTCGGTGGGCCGAAGGCGACGCAGCACCAGGCGCACATCAGCCATCACCAAGTCATGGTCATCACCAAATAATATTAAACAGTTTAGAACGTATATTTAGCTTAAAAATTGACACTCATAAATACAGTAAATGGCACGTTTACCGCAGTAATTACGTCATTAAGTATTTCATCATATTTCACAGGAAAAGAAAGTAAGCTTCTTCTAAAATAAACCAATATGACAGATTATCTTAGAATACACAAAAGGCAAGTAAAAAAGCATGCCTTACCAGGAAAACATACTCAGAACACTGAATAAAAAACAAAGCAGCAACACTAGTACATTAATAGAAAAGGCACACATCAACACCAACAGTATCAGCGCGAGCAACTGCATTGGGCAGCTCCTGTGTAGCTACAACTATGACATTAGTGAACTTTGTGTCATTTCTCATAGTTCGCACGTTGCTTAGTGGTTATAGCCATCCCCATTTCCACCATGCTCCGCCCCCGTATCCACCGTGTCCCGCTCCATGTCCACTCATGCTCCGCCTCCATCAATCCACCTCCAGTGTCCGCAGCTCCATTCAACTTGCTGCCGTGGTTGCCGCCTTCTTGTACTGGAATTCACTATGGATTGCGTGGGCTTCCCTTGATAGTCGTTGTGATCGTCCCGGGCCGTCTTGCCTTTGCTCCGCCGTACTTGTCGTAGGGGTCGTTTGCCTCGTTCTTGTAGTACCATCATGTCTCATTTATCGTCGTAAGTGCCCTTCTTGTAGTGTCCACCGTGGTACTTCTTGCCATCACCACCTCCGTAGTATCCGTCGTGGTCGCTGTACTTGTTGTGATACCCGTCGTCGTGGTAGTTGTCGTAGAACTTCTTGTTGGCGTGGTAGTCCTCCTTGTGGTGCACGTTCTTGTAGCCGTTGTTCTTGTGGCCCTTGTCGTAGTAGCCCTTGTTACCGTACTTGTGGCCCTTGTTGCCGTGGTGCTTGTCGTGGTTGTCGCCGTAGTACTTGCTTCCACCCTTGTAGCCGTGGTGGCTGTCACCGTGGTCTCCGTAGTATCCCTTCTTATTGCCGTTGCCATGTGCGCCGTACTTCTTGCCGTGGTGGCCGTGCTCGGCGTCGTAGTACTTGCCACCCTTGTAGCCGTCGTTGCCGTAGTGGCTGCCGCCGTGGCCGTTGTCGCCCGGAGTACTATCCCGCCCGTGATCGCTGCTGGTACGTTCTTGTGGTCGATTGTACCCTCGACCCTGCACAGAAGACGCCAGCGGACCTCTCGCCACGCGGACGCGTCAGCGGCCTGGTCCTGGGCTGGTACTCGGCAGTACCGGCAGCAGAGCTGGCGTCCCCGCGTAGCGCGCCATCTGTGGACGACCTGCCAAGTTCCGCTTCGTTGGTGGCGCCGGTAGGGACCGACAGCACCGTGGCGTTAGTGCTGGGAAACACAGAGCCAGGAACGCCTAGTGTGACAGACGCGACCACGACCAGCCAGATGCCTCTGGTCAGCATCATGTTGGCAGCGACTGCCAGGCCGCAGCGGGACAGACGTCACAGCAGTGAAGAGAGCACGTGTCTTGCTGAGCTGGCAAACTGCCGACGCTGGATGAGAATGCTGCCTTCTGTCCACCCCGACTGGCTTTTGTACTAACTGACCGCTCCAATGACTGCGTGGACACGGATTGCATCAAGAAGGGCGAGCTGACCTGTCAGCCGTGTCAAAGCCGACTTTACCAATAGCGCGTGCCGTGAGCGAGCACGGCTCGCTGAAATGCTGAGCTAGCTTCAGTGTCCGTGACATTGTGGAGCGGACGAGCGTTTCACCAGCCCTGTTGCGTGCGAAGCTGTGGTGAGTTGCGCTAAAATCGTGCCAGACTGTTCTTCGCCGTCTCACAAGTCACATGAATACAATGTTTCCGTTGCACCGTGCTTCATGTGACCTAACTTTAAAAAAGGTAGACCCAAAATTCAGAGATCAATGCGGATCCTGAACGGGAAAAAGTTTTTATATTTGTAGGGACCAAATGATAAAAAGTAACATTAAATAAACCTGCATGTGCAATATGCATTTGTAACGTATTAGCAATCATATCTCCTTACAAAAAGCTGTTTCAAGGTTCTGTAAAATAATAAAATGTGCCAGCTTTCGGCCGACAATCGACATCAGTCGCTATCGGGGACCATGACCGTGATGGTTCCCTTGGATCCGTCCCTGGTGCCTGCTGCAGGTCGACGATGCACTGGCGTCACTCGCGGTGTTTCATCTGTCACGCGGGAAATGCATCCTGTCACGTGTGCAATCTGTCACGGTGGTGCGTCGGACGACGACCGACGGTTTCAAACAGTGTCACAGATGAAACGGGCGGTGACATGAACTACAGACACAGTACCTGCAGGAACTGCATGGTGGTGGTCACGTGCACCTAGCGTGAGCTATTGCTCTTTTGGGGTCGATGCCCGTCAGGGATTTACGAGCTGTACCTTGGGACGATATAACAATCAGCAATATGTGCAAAAATGTACCCCTCCAAGTTTCTTGAAGTTTTTGGCAGACCCGCTCCCCTGGTATTATCCCATTGTTTGGTGACCCGATAGATCCCAATAGGAACTCAATAGATGATAAGTTTCAGCCTACTAGCTTGATTTTGTCGTCTGCCACAAAGACTTCGAAGTTTTCCCATGCCTACGGTGTAAAAGAGACTGCAACTCTGATGCTAGTAAAAAAGATGATATTTTAAAAGCGCCGTTCCTTGTTGCAACATCGTCGCTTATACTCACATTTAACTGTTGTAATACCAGGGAGACACGCTTAATCAATCCCTAGGATGCAAATTGACCTCCTTCCTTCCTCTCTCACCCCTCGGAGTTTTTAATGGAATGAGTTGTGTTTGAAATACAACGTTCAATGAATAGTTAATGTGTAAAAATATTGCACCTTCATCCACCTAGCCCTATTCCTTGCCGGCAGCTATAATAACGTTAACGTGCAGGGGGGGGGGGGATTCTGCCCCACCCATAGATCTCGAGAACTGCTCAGTCAACTTTGCGAGGACAAACACCATTTTATTCATCATCAAAAGGTCTTTATTTTGTGTACATTGATTTTTTTGTTTGTTAAAAAATGGGGGCCAGGGCGTACAAAATATGAAAACTTTAGGTGTTCCTTGAAAAATTATTGCGGCCATATGGTTCGACTGATTTCCATGCCTCAGCCGTATTTTAGCTTCAAATATACTGGTATTCAAGGTATCAAAAGACGAGTACCAAATTACAAATCATAGGCTGATTCAGGGTATGTGAAATGGGAGGATTTTCTGATAACAAATATGTGTTGTTCGTGATTGATTGTGACGGTATGAACGTCACATCTGGGCATTACTTGATGTAATGGTTAAATGAAATGCATTGCACATAGACGGATCCAGTTAAACAACGGGGGGGGGGGGCGGGGCACCATGCGCATAACACTTGGCAAATCTGGCTAATTTGAAGGTGGACCTAATTTGAGGGAGTGTATCGTCTCCCATTTTTTGTACTTGAGTGCAACTCTGCCAATAAATATGTAAATTCCTGTATTCATGATGCATATTGCAAGGCAATTATTTCTGACGCATTTATTGCATCGCAAATTACGAGGGAAGCAGTGCCACACAAACGCGTTCGTAACAACCTCCCAAAAACATGTGCCTGTCACCGCCTCTGCTTGGGCCGTTTTTTTCTTCCGGCAAAACATGTGTATTGTGTAAATACAATGTAGGAAAAGTCAGAAAATTTCCAGACGCCAGCTCCAGTAATTTAGGAGCAGCAAGCGAAAATCCAACGAGGGGGGGGGGCAGAACCTGCCCCCGCTAAGGAATAGGTTTAAGCAAGAAGTTCGCAATTTGACAGCGTTATATTAACATATTTACAACTCAGCAAACCTCGCAATGGTATTAACGATAGTCGTTCGGAACATTCGATTGCGGGACATTCGAGCAGCAGCCGTTGGGCCACTGCAGTTTTCGTACGTGCGTCATGTTGACGCATGCGTCCACTATTGCAGGATCTCATAGAATCGACGCCACCAAAGGCGAATAAGAGAACACATGTAGCACGTTTCGGAGCATGTGTCAAGAACAAGCACACCACTCAGACAAGTGCAGGCATAGGGGAGAGTGGGTGCATTGCGCTCCCCTACGCTGTAAACTCATTTCAACAAGCGTGTGTCATTTTTACAAGAAGTTTAGCATAAATCTGCATACCCCTTGTCTTGTTTTGACACAATGTTTTAAGTCGTAAATATTACAAGTGGTTTGTATTTTCCTAGAACATTTTCACTTGTAATTGGTTGAACGAACTGTGAAGTACCACTTTGAAA
>VOPJ01011928.1:0-22711 GCA_014673585.1 Semibalanus balanoides | reverse complement strand
CGACTCCACCAGTCACCACCCACACCACCAGTCACCAACCACACCACCGACTCCACCAGTCACCACCCACACCACCAGTCACCACCTGCAGGCCACTCAGTCGTGGTCCCCACACCCACAAGTTCATCTCAATCGCAGAGGACGGGCAGATGAGATTGTCGATGGCTATAGCGCGGCTGGGACGACCGGAACGGCAATATCCGGCCAAGTGTGAAGTTCAGAGCCGCCACATGGATTACCGGACGATATCTGCTCCGCCGTGTGGGTGGGACGACCGTCTGCGGCTAAAATACAGACGCATGCCCCAGATATAACACCAAATATAGACACCGACGATCGGCGTGCTCCACTCACTCTATGTAGAGCGCGGTCTCCGTCAGAGCAATCAGCAACGAGAGTTTAAAGCAACTGTCGTCAGGAGCACTGCAAGAGGTCCTCTCACGATTGTGTCAAAACCACTAAAACTACCGTTAACAGGAGAATGGTTTGTTTTTAGCCTGTGTAGCTCAGTCGAGAGAGCGCTGGACTACAGATCTGACCGAGCCTGGCAAGGTGGGTTCGAGCCGCTTCGGCGGCCGCTATTCGCTCCTGGTGGGGATGACCTGCGGCTGGTGGCAGCGGCCACGTTCAAGGCCAGGTAAAGACAATGAGTCGGGCGGACCCTCCTTAGTCGTTGTGGACATTCAACTTTCGTCTCTAAATGATGTTGGTGACTTGAGTTGTGCGATTTAATATTACATTTTTTAGCGAGTTAAGCATACTGAGGAATAACATAATTGATATTAGCATAACATGACCTTATCCTCAAATTATTTAAAATTAAATCAAAAACAAAAATATTTCGGGTATATTCAGGCCATTCTTCTTCTTCTTATTTCCTTTTTTTCTTCTTCTTCATTCTTCTTCAATGCCCTTCATCAACCGAATGCAATTTTATTCACTTAGCATGGCAATGTTGATTATTTTGTGTATCGACGGTTGCCTAAATTGGGGAATCTAGCTTGAGTTATAACAACATTTTCAATATCGAAAATTTTGTGATAACGAGGGCTTGATTCTTTGACCTTGGCCATAATTGATATAGAAAATGAGCATTGCTGGGTAAAGTGACCATTCCCATCTATATTAAAAATTATTAGTATGTAAATATTTTCAGGAACTTCGCTGATTACCATGAGACATAGGAAAGATAAAAAGTCATGCAGAGAGCGATGGTTCCGGATCAAATCTCTAGGCTCCGAGAGGAGGGAAGCCCCTGGGGGGGGGTCCATCTCCAGGCCCCTCCCCCTCTTCCGGCATCTCTCCCCTGGGCAATGGCTTAACCCGCACCGGGCCGCACCGGGCGTTTAGACGCCCCCTTCAGGTTTTTCCTGGATATCGGGAAAACGGCGGCGCTTCAATGCCTTTTCATTCATCCTTTGCTCAGCTTTCGGGATTTTTTTTTTACTTCAGGTCATGTCAAGTCTGGTCACCAGGCCAGGTCGTGTGACCCCACCTCGTAGAAAAGTTTGCGGTAGTACCAAAGCCAGAGTTTTTTGTTGATCAGTTTCGTGCTTACAGGATTTCATGAGAGCATTACTATCTTAAGTTCTTATATATCGGATTTTTTATGTCGGTGACCTAAGGTCAGATCAATTTCTTGAACTCTCCATCATAAGTCAATGGGAAATATTAAAATGCATTCCATTCTGAGGATACGCATGATATCAGCCCAATTCCTTCTGTATCATATTTTCATAGGCCATTCTTGAAGACCAATGTGCAGTCTTTGTTCTGGTATCCCTACAGGGTCGCCGCCACGCAGGATCAATACACCCCGAACGCTTCCACCCAACCACACTTTATTGTCAACTACGAACCCTCTCGATACCAAGCATCAATATAGTGACAGTTGAAAAACTGGCCACACAGCACCATGTGTTTGTCTCGCGAGACGCTATTTCAAATGTGGCAAACATTATCTTATTGGGTCACCACTAACTTTGACCTAGCGTCACCATTTCTAGGGTATAACCTTAACATGGGAACTCATACCACATGATCCTTTAAAGCGCCTGACAAGACAAACACGATGTGTCACAGATTTGAATTCACGTAGTCTCAAAATATATTAACGTAATGCAAAACAAGAATTTATTACTCGATGAAAACTACATGTTTTTGGCAAAATATATATACCCAAAACAACAAAAATAGTGTTACTTTTCTTTGCGGATGACATTACGGAGGACCCGCCCGACCTATACTCTGAACCAGAGAGTACAATATATTTGCAGGACATGAATAGACGATTTCAATTTAACATCGCACAATCGATACTCGCTTTCCGTTTTGAGCTACCTAGGCTTCCATACCCATAGTTTTCGATGTTTAGTGTGAGCATGTGTTTTTATCCTTATGGAGTTTTCTATAGATTCCTACTAATATACTGGTCATAAAAGATCTTCGCTGATGATCTCTGCTGCTACTTTGTACAAGGTGGTACCTTCTTCGGTGATCCGCTGAACTATGTTATCTGACATATGATCTACACTAAGTGAATAATGCGTAAAAGCGGAAGCCTAGCTAAAAATCAGCTATCTTTCCTAAGTGCCTTTGTGACTCGTAGCTCCTCCGGATAGGCATATTAAATGATATAATACATACCAATTACTAATTAAATATGGTGTTTATAGTCTAGGTCCCGATAGGAGCAGTTAAAAGAGCGGGCTATCGAATACGCCCCCCCTCTCCGCCTGCGCCCGGCACCGAGAAAAGCGCTGCGCCGAGCTCACACCGGCACGGCGCGACACGGGTTAAGGCCGAACCCGATGCAAAAAACAAAAAACATGGTACTGTTTGGGTGTACATTCCCGGTTCTCGAATCTAAAAGGACAGTTGCTCGGAATATACCCGAAATAATGGGTATATGGCGTTAAACTGAAGAAAAAAGTGTTAGAAAATAAACCACTTTCGATCATATATCATATATAGGGTCCGGCATAAGTTTTTGCCTCTGTCTGCTTTCTATCGTATCGTGTTTATATCGTACCTACGTGATTATTGCATCAAATATCTGCGTTCTTGGGCCCACATCTGTTTCCTAGATCCTTTGCCCGTGAGGAATGGGGTCCCAATCTGATCTTAAGTCAAGGGCTGGTTAGCTGTGGTCAGAATAAAGCGAACTGTCTGCTCTGGAATCACACACAGAAAGGTGAAGGTCGAACACTTTGATCTCGGCGTGCGGAATCGTGCTAGAGACGGACGAATCGCAATGGACACTTGCTGCATTTCGGGGTCACAAATCCATTAGGTTCGGTTTAGGTGTGAGTATTTGCATAATGGCATATGGTTTCGTCTACTACGTATTTCTTTCGATGAATTATGCACTGCTTTTCAAGTGTCCTTCCACTCGTTCTCTGATTATGACTATATCTTTATAAGGCAGAAGTGACGAACTAGGGTAAGTCTGCAACTCTCGAGATGTTGTGCTGGTTAACATTTTTTGGCTTATTTTACGGGCATTCTCTAATGTACGACCATCTGTTATGTATTAGATGCAAGTTCCTTAATATTTTAGTCCCAAATAAGCCAACAGTTAAGCTTTCCTTACCATAGTGGGTAAGGCTCAAACCAAGTCCTTCAACAGTAGGCCATACATTGGGTTAGGCGTGCATGTGCTTATCCAGGATTTTCGCTGGCAGACCATGTATTTTGAATCGAGCCTCACTGATTTTGTATTCAGATCGTCTTCTTTTCTGTATTGAAATGTTATGGGAACATTTTGTGACAGTGGAGAGGTGGGCGAGAACGCTGCCGAGCCTTGGGAAGTCCATTCAGTCGCGCCCAATGCTTCATAAAGGTTCATTGTATACAATTTTCGAAATCCCTCACCAAGTCAAAACTGGACCTATATGGTAGTGACGGTGATACCTCATATTGTGCAACCCCACTATAGTCCACCGGACTAAACCACGGAGCGTTTGGACCTACAGGTAAACTCATCTAGGAGACTTCACAGAGCCTCGTCCTTTTGCCCAGATTTTATATTTGTTTTTTTTTTCTAAATATAGGTCGCAAATGAAAGAATTAACATAGTACAAGCCTACTCCCTTTGCTAAGATCGAAGTGTTCGACCCTTCACTTTTCTGGCGGAGGGAGTTTCCAGGCAGATCAGTTCGCGTTAGTTTCTGGCCACAGCTAACACAGCCCCTGACCTTAGGTCGGATTGTACCCCATTTTCTCACGGGCAAAGGATCTAGGAAGCAGATGCGAGCCCAAGAACGCAGATATTTGATGCAATAATCGCGTAGGTACGATATAAATACTGGAGCAGGCAGAGGCAAAAACTTTTGCCGGACCCTATATTCTCCGAATGTCTCCAAGGATCACAACTCTTCCATCGCATATGTTTCAGTAGCTGGCACGCAGCAATGATACGAGGATGTCGACTCATGCGACCGGGTCTGGTTTCCGGATCTACTGGCAGCTCTTCCCGGTAAAGACGAACACTTCCCGGATCACATGGCAAAGTGCAGATGGCAGGTTTGCAGTGTTTCCGCACATTGCTGTAGCACCGACCCATGACAACACGGATCCGCGTTAACTCGGCGCACCAAGTCACTGAAGCCTGCAGCATTGCCATTGTGTGTAACCAGGATGGCATTCGATGTCGCCATATAAACTAACACAGGATTCACATGAAGCTACATGAAACTTGTGTGGCTCCCTGGAATCTGCTGAAAATGCAAGTAGGCCTTTCTGAGAACACTCGGTGCCAACAAAACACCCATCCGCCGACTCTTCAGTCCAGCTTGGCGATACAGAACTAAGACTAAGGTGAAATAAACTGTTCACTTTCGAGGGGGATAGGCCATGAGCGAGTCGAATTTCCCAACACCCAATCGTCGAGGAATCTCTCTATGTTGTCTCTCTCTCTATCTCTCTCAAATCTCCCAATCTCTCTATGTTGTCCGCTCCATGTTTCTACTCGCTTATAGGATTCTGTCGGAATTGCCTATCCTATTTGCATTGGCGGAACCAGAACGGGTGGCTTGGGAGCCAAATCCACAAACGTCTCACACAATTATATGACATACATCGGATTTCGCTTGCCCATGCGTTGATATCTGATTTTAAAAAAAAATCCTTAATCCGCGCCGTGGCGGTGTTCAACGCCACCTTCGCCGGAGCAGCTCCCCTCCCCCCAGCTCCGAAGCGCTTCGACGCCCCCTTGACATCGGCCCCTATGGGACGTAGAGACAAAACGAAAAGACTGTTCAAACTTAAAAAGCCCCTCAATAAGCATTTGGAAACTTTTTCGTGCATTTTGTATCCGGTCAATATTGAGGTCACCAGAGGGCATGAAAAATAATATTATCCAGTTTTAGGATGCTGCTCCAGAAATCCCTTAATATCTCGGGAACTATGATAGCTAGAAGCGAACAGAAAATAACTAATTGAAAACACTTGCAAAAATTTATTCGCTAGCTTGTTTTTAATTTTAGCTCAGACCAATAGCCTAGGCTCTAGATGTCATCAAAGGTAAAAAATATATACATTTACTTTATAAAGATAAGACAATTATTTTGACACCATCGTGTTTGTCTCGCTAATGTATGTATATCACATATGTGTATATGTATATCACATGCATGATGACCAGGTTAGGTCAACTTAAAATTTGACCTTATGTCAATGTCAAGTGGTGAGTGGTGACTCAATCAGGTCGTGTTGTACATTAATGGGAGACGTGTAACGACAACACAGTCATATTGGTGGCAATATGACCTCTCTATCATGATTTTATTTATAGTTATTGACAAAAAAGTGTTGGTGACCTCGGATGACCTCAGCCGTAACTGGTTGGAGGGCATTAGGGGTTGGGCGGAGTGTTGCATTGCCTTAAATTATTGCATCACGTGCCTAGCTGTAACTTTCGCCACTATAGATATCTTCTGCCGTTAGTGTAGTGTTGATGGCCCTACGGTAGGACCTGGTCTTACGAGACATACATTGTATAGCAATCGCCCAATCGGCTTCGATAAATCCATAATATAATTATCCTAAATTTGAAGCATATGATATACTGTTTCATCATAATAAGACACAGTGTTGGATTTGTCGTTTCATTACCTGCTCCCGAAGATAAATATTTTTTACAAACTATTTCACTCGAAAAAAATGATTTGCAAAGATATTTATTATATAAGTCCCGTGGGTTCTGAGCATGACGTCGTCTGCAGCGATATTTGGCGTTTTTGCTCTAATTTGGTCCACTTAGATTGAGCCAAAGTAGATAAAACTCTCAACCACCACGTTTTGAACCACGCCAGATCGAATGGGAAAGACTTCCGCCCAAATCAGTCCCAAAGGTTCGAAGCATGATATCTGCAACAATTTTGTGTGTGGTTTGGGTGGCTTTGGTCCAATTTGGTCCACTTAGATTGGACCAAAGTGGACAAAATCAAATACGGCACCGTCATAGACCACGCCAAATCGAATGGTGAAGATCACGTCCAAATCGGTCTTATAGCTTCGCAGATATTTGCCCGTTACCCTTCCCCATTGAGGGTAACTAGAAAACACGCACATACCAATATTACATATAGATGGCAAATATGGAAATAGGTGATTTTTTTGCGTTGTTAGGTAATACATTGACAAGTATTTTGAGAGGTGAAATATTGAAATCAGAGATGTACCCGAGGTCACACGAGCTCACCGAACCAAATTTCACAAGGTCACGTGGTCAAGGTCAATCAAGGTCACGCAGAAAATCCCAGTGAAGAATCTTCGTTTCATTGCAAATTCAGCATACAATTATTTTTTACATTTGGGTTAGTCAAATGCATTCTTTCGGCCTCCAAAAATACCTCTGCAACGTGACCCTGCAAAATGCCCGAGGGTATAACTCGAGAGCCTGAGGTCAGATCGAGCCAATATTTCCACAGCTGAATTCAGGACACAAGATAACCCTCTTCACCAATTTTGAACAAAAAGTGAGAAATGAGGGTGTTTTCGACTGGTCGAAATGTCGTGGAATGCCACTGGTATATTATCATATCTTTCAAGGCATTGATTTCCTATGTGCATCATGGGCATAGGCGTAGGAGCCGGGGGGAGGCAGGGGGGGGCAACTGCCCTTCAACATTTTCGGATTTTAACATTATGCCTATGGATTACAAACGAAAACGATGTGGTTGAGACGCTGACAGACTTGGTCAGGGCGGCACGAGAACCAGCTCACAAGAATGCGTTGACCAGTTTTTGTGTGATTTCGACCAGTGTGTCAGTGATCTATCTGTTTGAGGGGGCGGATGCAGGACATGTTGACCAGGAGACCGCCAGTTCGGCCGGGCGGGTCCGGACTGCGGCTGATGGGTTCCTCCAGGTCTCTGGTCCTGGCCGGGACGAGTGACAGTGAACTGCGGGCAAAAACTCCAGCAAAGAATCTGAACATTAGGTATTCCGACTGTCGCAGCGTGGACGGGATTCTTGTTTGTTGTTTCATGCGTCTTTATTTTTATTTCAGGGTGTTCAATCTGATTTTATTCAGTGTTTTCGAGAGATTATCTCCCGTGTCGAAGTTATTTTTGCCTTTTATGATATCCCAAGTGTTGTCCCATGTGATGTAATCACCTAAGTGCTGAAGTCGTGTACTTTGAAAAGTGAAACCATATTTATACGTGTTATGTTTGTTGTTTGTTTGTTCGGATGTTGAATACAGAGGCATAAAATCTTTAAAAAAAAAACGCCTATGGACGGTGCATGGAAAGAATTGTCTTCAAAAGGCCTTTTGCCCCCCAACTTCAAATGAATTCCTACGCCCCTGATCATAGGTATTGCAAAATAGCAGCATGAAATATGTGCAATGTCCATGCATCATTGTTATAGGTAGTTATGCATAGATGTATTATTTTGAAACTTCAATCTTCATTAGACTTTGACGTTTTTAACTATTACGATTTTGCAGCACAGGCTAGTTTTTCAACACAATTCATTAGATTATTTGAAGTTTTACATGGAAATCGCAATATCAAATATACCTAGGTACCTGTGCTGTTTAATATGCAGCGTTGCTAAAACGAATTTTCCATGTGGCGAGCGCGAGTATGTAAGTGTCACGTGACTAGTTTCCGACCCACACGCTAGGGGAGGCGCGCGCCCCGGTCCCCGTTCACTTGGCTGCTGTCTCAGTGTCTGTGCCACGCACCGCATAAATCCTCTTTCTCCCCACCGCACTATGGGCCACAAGCCCGATCTAGCCCGCCATAATCGATCGGAGTGATTTTTTCCATTTCAATATGGAACATACATTGAAAATGTTCAGAATTAACCATGGACTAAGGAATTATGATAATATTATTTTAGGAATCACACCGTGGACTGGATCAACGGACGGCACCGAAACACAGAACTTGTATGAAGCTTTGCAAGCAAGGAAGTCCCGCGCGGCTCGCGAAAACGATGGCTGTTTACGATGTAAGACGTATGAGATAGAACAAAAGATTTAAAATGTAGCCATTTGGGTTAAATGAACCTGGCTTACACTGTGAATATGAATTCAAAACTAAAAGTAGGGTTTTTCGTGCTTTAATGACAATTTTTGTGGCATAAATAGAAATGTCAGCAACAAAAAACTTGAATGCAGTTTTTCGATTAGAGCCATTCAAATGCAATAAACACACGATAACACGGAAGTACGAGCATGGTCGTGACCCTCAATGGTTTGGCTTGCTGTGGCAAGTCCAACTTCCTGCCCCAACTTGCCCCCGTACCCAAGCGGGATGATTGTATTATTTCTGCCGCCCGCCGCGCGTGCAGCCGCTGTCGTGCGTGCGGGAAGGTGGGGAAGGTGGAACCCCCTGTTTACTTTCAAACCAAGTAGCATAGAGCAACTCGGTAAGAACCAGCACGTTGCCTGTCATGTGAGGAATCTAACAGTATGCAGTTTTTAGATTTAAGGTGAACGGTTGACCTTTCAGGTCAAGTGAACGACCTCAACTCGACCACTTCCAAAATAGCGATTTTGCTCTGTGAGAAAACATTGCAATTATAAATTGATAAATGGAAATAAAGGTCATATTCCTAGACAAGTTTTGTATCAGAAGTACGAAAAATATATTTATTTGTTCGTATCGGGTCAAAAAGTAAAAAAGAGGATTTTCACAAAATGACGTCATGAGTTTTTTACACTTATGGAGCCATCTGCTATCACTCTGTCAAAAATATGAAAATTTCTCTGAAATTTTGTTTAGGTATTTTTCATATTCAGTGCTTTCACATTTCGTTTTTTAACAATTTTAGATATTTTGATTTAAAAGTGATTAAAAAAAAGTTTTTAGTTTATTTGGGAGGTAAAAAAATGTGAATAACCGAGATTACAAGTTTAAGAAAAATGCAGTTTTCTATCTTGTGTCTTTTACGGTTCGCGATTTGTTACAAAACTCTATTTTTAACGTTTTTCCAACATTTGGTGCGTATCCACCAATATGACCGTCACTAAAAACGTCATTATCTTTTTGAAACTTCTCAACCAATTTCAATGAAAGTCTGACGATACATATAACTGTTGTTAACTTGAGGCTACGGCAAATTTTTAGCAAGATGCACTTTAGCGTTGTTAGAGAATTATGTAAGAAAAACCCTCAGGAAGTTCGCCTTTAGAACCCCCGTTACGGCGAGGGTTAAAAATAAGATATATTTGGAGACCAAGTATGGGACCGATACTAAACCCGAATTTCATAGAAAATACTGTATTTTGAATGTCATGTGTCCATTCCCTAAGTACTTAGTCGTTGGCAATGAATATGTAGGCCAAAACCGAAAATAAGTGGGCCAGCCTTAGGCCGGTCGAGTCAAGAAGCCATCTGGTGACAAAAGATGAGCTTAAAATCGATTTAAATTAGTTACGAAATGGTTCCAAATTCATAATTATTGCTCAAAGTGCCCATACCAATGGAGGAGGCTCGAAAAGTTCATATAGTCAATAATTTCAGTTTGGGCTGGCTTAGATCGGGATTCTGCCCATAGCACCGCCCCACTGTTTTGGAGCTACTGGTATATTGTCATGCTTGCTACTGTTATTGTTACTGTACTGTATGGCGTATGGCTATGTCTGTACAGTGCGGCAGAAGATCGCCACCCCCTGGCTGGCTCGCCTGACGAACACTGGAGCGGTAGGCATGTACCGCGTCACACCTCGGGTTCGCTCAGCCAGCTTCCAATTTAACCGCCAACAAGTGGCCGGCAAAATTACGTTTATGAAGCGTATATATTTATGAAAAACCGCACGACCATTCTGACGTTAAATATATAATGACGTGGCAGACCGCCGAGGGTCACTATGGTCGGTGGAGGGAGGGAGCGGGGCGAGCTCGGAGTTGTGTGTTAAGGTGATCCAGAATACAGCATTCCGAGCACATAGTTAAAAACAAACGTTTCAAAAAGACGCGAACACAATATCTGGATTTACTGCTAGTAGCGGACATAAGAAGAAAGAGAGAGAGAAAGAGAGAGAAAGAGAGAGAGAGGAGAGAGAGAGAGAGAGAGAGAGAGAGAGAGAGAGAGAGAGAGAGAGAGAGAGAGAGAGAAGATGAGAGAGAGAAGAGAGAGCGGGAGCCGGAGCCATTATTACTTATAACTAAATAAAAAATATAAACTATAAATAAATGATATTTTTTTATATACATATATTATATATATATAATAAATATATTATAAATAATATAATAATAATTAATTATATATATATAGAATGATTATTATATATTTATTATATATATATATATAAAAATAATTAATAATATAATATATATATATATAATAATATATATATAATAAATATAAATATATATATACATTATAATATAATATATATTATATATAATATATATATACAGTGTCGGCATAAGTTATTAATACACTTTTGATGACCAAATTAAAGTTGATGTCGAATCGTTCTTGCCTGGCGGTTCACCCTCCCAAGTGCTGACTCGGGGCCATTGCTTGCTTTCACCTTGAATTAAACGGACGGTCTGCAACGCTGTTTTGATATACGGTGCCAATTTCCTACAAAATAGGCACCTCCGTTGAACGTCAAATTTGTAATCATAAGTGTATCAAACTTAGCCGCACCGCTGTATACTTATATATATAGTATATATATAATATATTATATATTCATATATATATATATATATTTAACATTGCCGGCAATCCACTCTCCATACCATTGTACACGATGTGCACCAATACTAGTGGCTATTAAGTGCCCGTCCGATACATGAAGTGATCGGGGAGAGGCCAGGGCCAGGGGATGGATAAAGGATCAGGATGGTGCCCCCAGTGTGGCGCGTCAGCATCGAGGCGCCGCGCACAGCGAGCTGCATAGGAGGGAAAGGATTAAGGTTGGAGTGTGAGAGAGAGTGAGTTGAACCAGTTAAAGTACCTATAACATAACATAACCACACAATGAAGATGCAAGTTGATTTACGTTTGCGTTCGTTCTTCGTTGGGTGATCGTTTCTGAATTTGCAAGATCAATAATTACTGTTTGATTTTTCGACATTGCTCTTCATAGCTCACATAAGCAGGTAAATGGAATTACTGCTTTACACTACTCGTTTCATTATTGTTTCTTGGGTTTTCTTTTAGGTGTGAGTATATCACTATATTTCTTCCTGCAGAAGAAATATATTTCTTTACTGCAGAAGATACTATATTTCTGTGTGTGCGTGGCAGTATGTAATATATATATAGATATATAACGTATATATATATATTAATTACTGTGAGTGATATTTTTAAGAGCGAATTTTGTGGAGTGAGTAGTAGTATATATATATTGGTGAGTTATGGAAATACTACAGTATATTATATAATCGATATATGCTATTATATGTTAAAATTTATATATATGATTATATATTAATTTATTTATATAGGATGTAAATAGCTCGGCTCCCGGCTCCGCTCCCGCTCCTCGGCTCCCCGGCCCGGCTCCCGCTCGGCTCCCGGCTCCGGCTCCGGCTCCCGGCTCCCGGCTCCCGGCTCCCGGCTCCCGGCTCCCGGCTCCCCGGCGCCGGCTCCCGGGCTCCGGCTCTCGCTCTTCTCTCCTCTCTCCTCTTCTCTCCTCTCTCTCTCTCTCTCTCTCTCTCTCTCTCTGCGTGCGCGTCTCCTCTCTCTCCCTTCTCTCTCTCTTCTTCTCTCTCTCTCTCTCTCTCTCTCTCTCTCTCTCTTCTCTCTCTCTCTCTCTCTCTCCTCTCTCTCTCTCTCTCTCTCTCTCTCTCTCTCTCTCTCTCTCCTCTCTCCTCTCTCTTTTTTCTCTTTTATGTCGCTACCCTAGCAGTATTTTAAATCCAATAATTATTGTGTTCCGTCTTTTGAATTACGTTGTTTTTCGACTTATGTGCTGCGGTAATGCCTGTATTCTGGAATCACCTCACACACACCAACTCCGAGCTCGCCCGCTCCCTCCCTCCCACGACCATAGTGACCCTCCGGCCGGTCTGGCCACGTCATATTATATTTACGTCAAGAGTGGTCGGCGTTTTTCATAATATATTACGCTTTCAAACGTAACTTGCCGGTGCCACTTGGGGTTAGAATGGACTGGCTGAGCGACCGAGTGTGACGCGGCACAGGCCTGTACCGC
Source organism: Semibalanus balanoides (assembly GCA_014673585.1). NCBI lineage: Eukaryota > Metazoa > Arthropoda > Thecostraca > Balanomorpha > Balanidae > Semibalanus > Semibalanus balanoides. The sequence goes on along the minus strand of VOPJ01011928.1, from coordinate 10,074 downwards.
TCCAGTGTTCGTCAGGCGAGCCAGCCAGGGGGTAGCGATACTTCTGCCGGCAACTGTACATGCTGTTTGTCCGGGCTATGAATGTAGGGCCTGGGCGCTTGTGCCTCACCCAAAGCGGTGGTTTCGGAAATGTAGTCCCATTGACACAACGCCGGCTTTGCGAGCGCGACGGAGCTGGGAAAAAATGCTACTCGTATCATTTGAAACATTTTATAAAAGGTACATATGATCAGACATTGTTAACGCAGAGTGGAATATAACTTGAATCAATGGAATCGGATTCGGAAGCAAGTTTGTTTTAGAATCCCTAGAATCGGATTCAGAATCGATTTTCCTAGTCAAATATCTATTGGAATCAGAATCGAAATCAGTTACATCTGGCTTGGCATGTAATCGGAATTGATTCCGCTTCAACAGAATCAAGCACAAGTCTGTTCACTGCAGAAGACCTTTAACTATTAGCTAAGTCTGCATTTTGCATTATGGTATGATGGGCATTCCATGACAGATCGACCAAGCCATAACACCCTACATCTTATGTTTCGATTAAACTGCGTGTTGGGGTATCTGGGACGTAGATTCACGTTGATAAATTTTGCGACTCATCCATGAAATGGTTTTGAGTTATAGCCTCAGGCATTATTCGATTTTGCTCAAACCTTCGATTTTCAGCGGGCGATATTTCCTATCTAAATCAAGGGAGTCATAAAAACCTGTACATCATAAGAATCAGGGCTGCGGAGTCGGTCGGTTTTCAGGTGACTCCGACTCCGACTCCGACTCCGACCCTCCGGAGTCTACTCCGACTCCGACTCCGACTCCGGGATCGACTCTGACATCATATTAGCTGAAGCTATTGTCAACAGTCACATGAAGTAACCACCCATAGCAATAATTCTCCCGTTTCAAGATTGGAGATAATTTATTGGAAAATATAGCAGTTCGTTGAAATGGATAGAAACAGTATGACCTAAGCTTTCGATTGTTTAGTTCTTAAAGCCAAAAAATCCCAATGCTACCATCCACATGAATATTAAAAGCAATAATTATATAATATAGTTAATGAGAGAGATCTTTAACTCGCCAGAGTACGCTGCACTTGCTTAAAACCTTTTGTACAAATTGTTGTATCGTGATAGTTGCGAATCCCGCCTTTGACTGGTGGAGGGTGGTGCAAATACTGCCACTTGAAGAAAAACAATAACAATAGCTCAACCAAAAATATATCAACGTGAAACTTTTGGTACGCGTGTGCGTGTGTATATCAATTACGTGTTTATCTTCTGGGCAAAAGCAAAGGATTTTTGTCGAACATTTTCAAGATATAGCGAAGTTGGTGACGTCAATACACACGATTTTGACGACAAAAGCTGCTAAACTTCAACAGAACAAACAAACTTTCAATCGTCCAAACTTTGAGCAAAATTAAAAACAATGTAGAAGATAGAAAATTGTTCGGGCTACAAAAAGGCTATCTCAGATTTGGAAACATTTCGAGCTTTTTACCCCCCCCCCCCAAAAAAAAAAAATGTCACAAAATCAAAACTATCAAACGTATTACAAAAACAAAATATGTATTAGAGAACAACATATTAGTAATTCCCGCCCCCCTTCAATTTAAATAATATCAGCATTTTTGACTGACGTATGGCTCCTAAAGCACGAGTAATTCATGACATATTTTCTAATTTGATTTTCGATTTTAATGACTAGCAACAAACTATTAGACGTCACCACTACATTGCGGAGGCAAAATTGGTCTATAAACATGCATTTTTATTTGTATTTCTCCTAATGTTTATATTATGAGACATGACCTTGAACTGAGCTAGACGTCAATTTCACTTAATTGAGGTCAGGTGGTAAAATTACTATCACTAGTGAATTCCAGTGTAAAATAACATAAAGCATGTGTCGTCCGACTTTTGAAGATCTGGCGCATGTGCCTGTTTTACCTGACGTTGACCTTAGGCCCCAATAGTTCTGCTTTAGCTACATTGTGCCTTTACCTGACGTTTGACCTTAGCCAAATAGTCTCGCTTTACGCTTAATGCTGGATGTGTACCTGCTATACCTTTCAGAGTACTTTGGGTGATAATGGTCGCAATCGAAGGCCTTGTATTTAAAGTAGGTATGGTCCATCATTTAAACACCTTGATTTTTACCTGCGACTTGACCGTGACCTGAGATGAGACCCCAAATGGAAAATTTCGAGTTGCTTTAGATGCGTATTATTTAGAGCTTTCGAATACCACCTTGTGCTTTTTACTGTGAGCATTGTTTGGAAGATAACCGGGGACGAATATCGCTCACCGTCAATGGGGTTCAGCTTAGACCCCACTCAATAGCGGGTTAAATTCCAGGAGATGGCATTTTGGATCTGCATCCGACGCGGGCGAGTGCAACGACACACCTCAGGTTATATTTCGCCCATCGTGACTTAAAATCATTTCTATTTTACCCTTTAGCTTAAAATCATTGATGGAATCGAACTAAACTTAGTCGGAGGGGCATGATTTCTATAGTCATCGCCACAGGTGGTTTACTTAAATGCACCTAAAAAATACTTTGCCCATGCGCTGCCCATAACTGACACCCGGAGTCGGAGTCGGTAAAATTTTACCGACTCCGACTCCGACTCTGACTCCGGCCAAATTAACCGACTCCGACCGAATCCGACTCCGACTCCGACTCCGCAGCCCTGATAAGAATCATGATTAACCATGATCAGTGCATGGCCGAAGACTGTTTTCCTATTGACCATGCGCTTAACTGTAGCGGTGTATTAACTGGAATGTTAATACACTCCCAAAAGTGATTATACACTGCTAAGCCTCAGGTAAATGACCCTGTATTGAACTCTCGAAAAATATGTACTTGTGCTCTAAACAGTCAGTCTTCGACCATGCACTAAATCGTTTTATGCACTCGTGGCATTAAAGATTCAGTTAATGAACTCGCATTCGGCTTGTTCATAAACTGAATCATTAATGTCACTCATGCATAAAACTATATTGATGTGTGGTATTTTAAATTGAAAAATGTAAAGCGCGATTTTCGGTAACATCCCTTTTTTAAATGTGGCCACCTAAATCCGATGTTTTCCTTGCCAGGATTGACTAAATTACATAAGCCTTCAATAGTGAAAATATTGGAGATAGACTATTTTCTAAATGTTTTATTTATATTTTTGAATTCGGAAAAATGTTTGTCACCAGCACATATTTCATAATAGCTTTGCTGGGAAAAGCCCTAAAGAGCTGAACTGAACATAATTATATTTGCCTTGTCGAGCTGTATTAAATGATACATAATATGACCCCTGCAGGCTGCTTCTTGACCTCAAGGTCACGTGACCTGGGTCACCCGGTGCAGCCAACGCCACATCGACCAAAAAATAACACCCTACTTATCATAGTTTGGCGGAAATATGCTGGAGGGGGGATCTGGGTCGTAGATTCACGCTGTGAAATTTTCAGACTCATCCGTCAAATTGGTTTCAAGCTATAGCCTCAGGCATTATTCGATTTTGCGCAAACCTTTAATTTTCAGCGGGCGATATCTCCTATCTGAATAATATGTATATGAATCATATAAACCCATGTATCATCAGATTTTTGGAAGCCAGATCATAATTCAAATAATATGTTTAGAACACCAAAAATTACTTACACAATTTAAAAAATCATATATGGTCAAATCACGCGAGTTTATGTGGCCATTTAAAATTTTGATTTTCAACAAATCATCTTTTGCATATGTGTTAAAAGATGATTTGGAAAATCATCTTTTGGTCATTTGGTCATTTGGTCATTTGGAAAATAAACTTTAGGTCACGAGACCCTAAGGTTATGAAGCGACCTGCTGGGGTCATATTGGGCATCATTGAAAGCAGCTCGACGAGGCAAATATAATAATGTAGGGTGAAGCTCTCTAGCGTAATTACGTGCAAGGTTATAGTTAAAACGTTCTAATGATTTGTCATAATACCCAAATATTAATAAAGTATTTAGAGAAAACAATATCTCCAATTTTCACCATCGAAGACATTTTCATATCGAAGACAATCTCGGCGTGGATAAAAATACGAATTACAAAATGCCGCAATACAAAATCACGTGATTTGACCTTAAACATTTCTGACATTTCAAAAATTCCCAATAAAAACAAAATATATTATATTACATTAATTACGAGCGAGCGCGAAGCGCTCGCTCGTCTTTACGTGGTATATGGGAAAAAATCTGATTATCGAAGACGACCCCCGAAACTTCCCGACCCCCCGTGGGGGGGGGGGGGGGCGCACGCTTTTTGAGAAGCTCATCAATTCTTTGGAAACCGCACGTCCGATGGACTAAGCGGGGCTTCTTTGCTGAGTAGCCCCATCCAACCTACCTGTTTTTTAACCAGTCGACTACTCGTCGTTGGTGACTACCACTGACGGGCGCGGTGCCGCGCTGAGAGGGGTGTTGAAATGTGTTTTGTCGCAAAAACTCCGCAACGGTTTGGCTGATTGTGTTCGAATTTGGTGTGTGGTTTGGGACCACACCACTGGCAATGTTGCACAGGTCAAACTCTGGTTACATTGCACGTGCGCACGTGCACCGCTGTTCCGTCCACGAAATTACCTATAAAACATCGTTGCAATACCGGACCTATATCTCGAAACCAAAAGTCCCGCAAAGATACAGGCCAAAGAAAGATGTGTGAGATAATGATCCTTCACGGCGTATGCACTATGTGACGATTCAGTGGTTCGCGTGGTCACGTGCAAAAATTATGGCTATACAAGTCGAAATAATGGTTGCATGACGCTTTCACGATTTAATATCAGTGCTTTGGCTCCTATGGGGCGGGAAGCGATGAAACAAACACCAATGTGTGAACCTAATGTACCATCTCTAAAATGCCATGGCCCAAAAATTTAGGTTTTAATGCAGTATTTTGCTGTTAAAATCCGTCTGTAATATTTACATTGCCGATTTTATAATATTTATTTCATTACACCGTCGTAGCTTCCAAACCAAAGTGTGCTAAACGACAAAAATGATGCAGCTTTAAAGCGCAATCAAATCCATATATTCCCACCCAAAAGGTATTTTTGCCTACAAACATGAAGCTTATAATTGCAAATTAAAAAAAAGGTTGCAAAACTTATTTAGTTCAAAGTATCGATTTAGTTCGGATCTATTTGCGACCATAGAGATCATATATATATAGAGATGCCATGCCTATGCTGAAAACACTTGATTTCGTGGAATTCAGTGGTCTTTTTTAAGCACATTTTGTTTATTGTTTATTGTTTATTAGTTATAAAACAACCACAGACCGAAGGCCCATTTACCGGATGTAGTCAAAGCACACGCAACCTCATACATTCACACATTCCATATCTAATACATGATGACAATGACAATAAATAAATGGATAAATAATCTGCTACCCTACGCAAAAGTGACAGTGACTAAAAGTGTTAAGTATATAAGCCTAAAAGCCTAAAAGTCAGCACCGCTGCCCCACCATGGGAATTAAAAACTGCCTTCACTACATGCACCACACATCACTACATTTTGTGAACACTCTCGATGACCGTGCTTAACTAAGCCACTGTCTTTTATGTTGAAGACAGTTTTGTAGGCAATATTAATGGAAACAAAATTATTAAAAAATAGATCTTCTCAGATAAAGATGTTATTGACATCGGCGCACGCTATTCAAAGGGATCTGTAGGAGAAACTTGTTGCTTAAAAAAGACCACTGAATTGCCGCAGATTTAAGTGCATGGCATCTCTATGTATATATGATCTGCTATGTTTGCGACGGCAAAACAACAACCATAGCGAAAATAATTCAAAAGAGCATGCTTTGCACAAAACGAACCTCGTGGGGCCGGGTGATAATGACACGGATTTATTCGGACTCGCTCGTCCTTCGCCGTTTAAGGCGTCTTACTGGTATATAGTTTCTGAAGATTCTGATGATGTATATGTTTATATGGCTCATATTATTTAAATGGGAGATTCGGCACACTGAAAATCGAGGTTTGCGCAACATCGAAAAGATGCTTAAGGCTATAACTCGAAAACCATTCAACAGACGGGGCAGAAAACCCAATAACGTGAATCTACGGCCCAGGTAACCCCAAAACATATTTTCATCAAACTATGAGAAACAGAGTGTTATGTTTTGATCGATCTGACAATGGCTGCACCAATTGACCTCAAGTCACGTGACATTGAAGTCAATGAGCGACCTGCAGAGGTCATGTTATGTATCATCGGATGCAGCTCGACGAGGCAAATATAATACTGTTTAGTTAAGCTCTCTAGCACATTTAGGTGCAAAGTTATTACCAAAGACGTGCTGGTGACCGTTATTTTTATAATTCAAAAATACAGATGATATATTTAAAGATATCGCTTTCCCCAATATTTTTAACATCTAAGGCTTACATCTTAAAGTTAATCCTGGGAAGGAAGAAATCACAATTTTAAGTGGCCACATTAAAAAAGTAATGTTACTTAAAATCACGTTTATATTTATTTTTAGAATTTTTCACAAATTGTATATCACATTATTTATGGTTTATGATCATTCTTATGATAAAAAGGTTTATATGACTCCTATACTTTAGATGGGAGATATCGCCCGCTGATGATTAAAGGTTTGAACAAAATCGAAAAATGCCTGAAGCAATAACTCGAACACTATTTGACGGGCGAGGCTGAAAATGTCACAGCTTAAACCTACGGCTCAGATCACCCCTAAGATACAGTTTAATCGAAATCTGAGGTAAAAGGTGCTATTTCGAGATTGTTTTGGGTCCATCTGTCATGTAATACCCTATGAGCCACAATTATAAGTAGAGCTAGGAGGGCATTTCCCTTTTTATTTATTTTATTTTGTCAATGGCGTTAGCAGGTAAATTGCATGGAGCGACCGATTAAAGGGACACTGCCACCTTCCCAAAAGTTCTCAAATGTACGCCGCTTGTGGTGCTTAATATGAAGTAATTGCTGCCGAGCACGATTATTACATTTGTTTCTCACAAGCAGTGCTCAATTTCATAAAAATGCAATATTTGGGCTGATGACGTCATATGAAGGAATTTTAGAAATAGAGAAAACCTTCGCGCTGCCATATGTATGACTAGTGTATGGCTAATGTATGGCAAAAGGTAAAACAAGTTGTCTATAATCCACATTTAGAAAAGAAAGACGACGACATCGGCTCGAGGTCCCCGTTCAAATAAAACACCGATTTTGCAGATGTCAAAACCTAACTCAAATTTGTTTGTGATTCTACCTCGGTGGTTGTTTTAACTTAAACATACATAATTGCAATGCCAAGCACGGAAAATGGCTATCTCAACTCAAATATAATGTTAAGAGGTGGCAGTGGCCCTTTAAAAACACGATTATCACTTTCCAGTGGCGGATCCAGAAAATCTTCAAGGAGAGGGCCATCAACTGCAGTGGTGCCCCTACATATACCCAAGTCAGAAAACTCGACGGATTTGGTCGACTATATTTTGAGAGGGCCCCCATTTCAGCATTTTTTGTAAACTTGTAATTTTAAGAAAATGAGCCCCCTCAGGCTAACAGAGGTCTTCTCAAGTCAACAGAGGGCCCCTTAGCCGGCCAGAGTGTCCCCTCAGGCGGCCAGAGTGCCCCTTCAGACGGCCTTAGTGCCCCTCAGGCGGCCATGGTTCCCCTCCGGCGGCCAGATTGCCCCCTCAGGCGGTAAGAGGGCCCCCTCAGACGGCTAGAGTGTCCCACCAGACGGCCAGAGGTCCCCTCAGGTCAACAGAAGGCCCCCTCAGCCGGCCAGAGTGCCCCCCCCCCCTCAGGAGGCTATAGTGCCCCTTCAGGCGGCCAGAGTTGCCCCCTAGGCGGCCATGGTGCCTCCTCAGGCGGCACGACGTGGCCCTCGAGAGCGGCCATGTGCCCGCCCTCAGGCGTCAGAGTGGCCCTCACGGCAAAAAGGGCATCCTCAGGGAGTAGAGTTTTGCCCCCCTCAGCGGGTCAGACAGTGCCCCGCCTGCAGGCGTCCAAGTGCCCCCTGAGGCGCCAGAGTCCCCCTCAAGTTCGAGGCCCAAGGCGGGGGAAATGGCCCCTCCCCCTCTTGGACACTCCACTGCCACTTTCAAAATATGTTGACCCTAGTTCGCACACACGTGATGTTCCTTTTGGTCGTTTGGAATAAGGAAAGACACGGCACGTGCGAGACATCTATCGGCCAGATATGTAATCATAGCTTCGAGAATTAACCACTGCTCCTAATATAAGGTCGACAAAAAGCTACTGGGCTTGCAAAATGACAGGGCCGACGGAAAGCTTAGGAGCTAGAACCTCTGAATCAGGAACGGAGCTCTGTTTCCTTTAGAAGATACCTCGCTTAGTGACCTTGGGTCATGTAGGTACACGTACAATGCACATTGTACCTACATGACTGTTGATTATAGAGTAAAGGGTTCTGTTCTGGGGGCTCAGCTTCGAGGTCCTTAGCCACCGCAGCAGTGGTATATTTATAGGTTTCGAGTTGGGGGGGGGGATAATTCGCTCCGTTTTGTCAGCGAAGCGCTGTTGATTGGGGGGTCGTCGGGTCGTCAGCGTGTAAAGTGGTTGAACGAGGGGGACACCTCCCGGAACGAAAACCGCAACCTCCTCATGTTAGAGGTTTGAAGCGTTTAATGGGCAAAACATACGTTTGCAAACCTATTTATTTTGGGAGGGGACAATTGCCTGTTTTTCCCTTACGTAGATCCAACATTGAAAGCCATTGCTTAAAAAACTATCAAAGCTTGGTAACCTAAAGAGATTAGAATAATGATCGTCCGAACGCAAAACCAGGATGGCGGAACGCAAAACAATATCATAACCGAACCCCCAAATCATATCTTGAAACCCTCTTTTTGCCGATTTCTGAATCTCTGTCACGTTCAAATTAATTCCACAACAGAGGAATGCCGGCCACCGGACCTGTACCTAATTGGTTTCTGAGCGAGAGTCAGTTACAAGTCGGTGGCCGCGCCTCACGAGCTGGTCTACTGTGTTACACTGGCTGGCGAGTGGAGGCAACTTAAACCACATCAACGGTCGTCAGTGGCGGATCCAGAGGGGGGGAGGCAATGTCCCCCCCCCCTGGGCCTCGAACTTGAGGGGACACTCTGACCGCCTGAGGGGGCCCTCTTGCCGCCTGACGGGGCACCTGGCCGCCTTTGGGTGCACTCTGGCCGCATGAGGGGGCACTCTGTTGACCTGGGGGGACCTCTGGCCGTCTGAGGGGGCACTCTGACCACCTGAGGGGCACCATGGCCGCCTGAGTGGGCACTCTGGCCGTCTGAGGAGGCACTCTTGCCGCCTGATGGGGCACTCTTGCCGCCTGAGGAGGCACTCTGGCCGCCTGAGGGGGCACTTGGCCGCCTTTTGGTGCACTCTGGCCGCATGAGGGGGCGCTCTGTTGACCTGAGGGGTACTCTGGCCACCTGAGGGGGCACTCTATCCGGCTGAGGGGGCCTCTGGTCAGTGATGAAGGGATCTCCACATTTTGCAATAAAAAACATGTTGAAATAGAGGCACCCTCAAAATATAGTGGACCAAATCCGTCAAGTTTTAAGATTTCGGTATAGTTAGAGGCACTATACTGTAATTGATGGCCCCCTCCTTGAATATTTTATGGATCCGCCACTGACGGTTTTCCTTCCAGCCGAAGCTCAATTTGGTCTCACCTTTCCCTTCTCCGCCATTAAATGGTTAAAGGGAATGTTTCACTTCTCTGAAAGTTGTCCAATGTACGCCGCTTGTGGTGCAAAATATGACAGTAATTGGCTGCCGAACACGATTCTGACATTTGTTTCTCACAAAAACGAGTGCTCCAATTTCATTGGAAAAACTAAGTTTTAGTTATTTGGGCGCTTGATGACGTCATATGAAGGAATTTTGGGAAATAGAGAAAACCTTCACGCTGCAATATGTATGACTTCTCGAGATATAGTGCATGGCTAATGTATAGCCAAATGTAAAACGAGTCTACTTTCATCAACATTTGATAAAGAGAGATGATGACATCGGC
>VOPJ01011927.1:0-10156 GCA_014673585.1 Semibalanus balanoides | reverse complement strand
CATGGCCGGATTGCCCCCTGGATCCGCCCCTGTTGACGTCTGGATATATTTGGAATCAGAAGGTGGCAATCATCTTGATAAAATTATCGAATCTGAATAAACGTCTGTTTGAACAATTTCGTTTTATTTTCGTTAAAACCGTCCTGACAATTAGTTCAACCTTTCCATAAGAAACTTTGGTTCTTTGAGCATGCATATAGCTAAGGCAAAGCTGTGTGATGATGTGTTACCTGTTGAGAGTCAATAGGCATGCTCAGTAGTTCCACTTAAGGAAAATATGTCATATACAACTCGTTAAGCGCGACATCAAATTACGTCCAAATGAATATAAGATCACTGCTTTGTTATATCATATCTACATAGTGTGATCTATTGGCTATTAAATACGAGGAAGAACGGTTACATGGAAGCAGTAGTTCGCCAAAATTACAATTTTTCCAAATCATTGCAGAAAAGGTGTTTTACACCATGTTCTGGTAGAACCCATGTACAATGTACATACAAAGCAGCTCTTGTGTAATTTATCCAGTGTTTTACTTTTATAGTATACCTTGTAGAATAGGGTGTGACGAAACGGGGGTTATTTTCTTCAAATTAACTTCTATCACCCCCGTTGATCTGCCGAAGTTCACCCTTTTTCAAGATGACACAGTTCAAAAAATTTTTACAAAATAGTTTAGTTGTTGCGCGCTCGCAATTTTTTACACGACTGTTCGTCAACTCCTGGGATTGCAGTCTCCAACGGCCGCGCCTTTATGTACACAGCCGGCTAACACCACACGGTGGGCACTGGGCAGCGAACCAGCGAGAAATAACAACACCGAGTTGCAGTATTTCAGCGTATGATGAAACCATTTTATACGGATATGGGGCAGTTACTGCATGGGGCGTACATTTTTCCTGTGCAAGATATAAATCGATGCCTGAAGCTGTTCACCGGTTACTGCACCAAGAACAGTTACCTACGTCTCAGAATTTGGAGTACGCTTGATGGCAAAGGCTGATTTACGTCTTAGCTGCTGAAATAACGGTACCGGAGAACGCCACCATTCCTAATGAAACATAATGAGTGTGTTTTTTTTCAATCACTTCGGCTCATGCTTTTAGTGACAACATACCCTTCCACTCGTTCAATTTTTATACGTCTGCCATCGTAATACAGTCTCTTGAGCCGATTTAGTTTGTTTCGGAGCGCCTCTAGTTTCCCCACTTTTGTCTCTGCCGACGCAGTTTTTTTGGTGTCCAGAAAGCCGTGCCACTCCCCTTTCTTGACAATGTTGCAGTCGACCAGAGATGCATTAAACCGTGCTGCTCCCACGTGGTTGGAAATAATGTAACGTCACAGAAGTGGGGAAACAAGAGGCACCGAGTAGTGCACAATGCACTCGGGAACAAGCGAAATGGGCTCAAGGGACTGTATTACGATGACAGAACGTGTAATACATGGAACGATTGGAATCGTGTATTGTCACTGAAAACATGAACCATGAAGTTATTGGAGAAAACACTCTAATTTTGATTCGGTAGGAAAGTCCGCCCCTGTAGCTCAGTAGCGAGAGCGCTGGGCTCTTGACCTCACCCAGGAATGGCAGCCCGGGTTCGAGTCGCTTCGGCGCTCGCTATTTGCCCCTGGCTGGGATGACATGCGGTCGGTGGCAGAGGTCGCGTTCAGGTTGTCACGTCAGAGGGTGGGACGGACCGTGTCCAGGTATGCTGGGCACGTAGCACTTCTACCTCTTAATTCTGCCGGATACCAGGAACTGTGCGATCGGCTGATACGGTCAGGGCCTGCGCAACAAGCTATTACAGGTTAGACGTAAATCAGCCTTCGCCATCCAGCGCCTTCCAAATTCTGAGACGTAACTGTTCTTGGTGCAGAAGCCGGTGAATGGTTTCAGACTTCAGACATTGATTTATAATTACACAGGCGAAATGTACGACCCAGGAACTGCCCCATATCAGTATCAAATGGTTTAATCAAACGCTGAAATACCGCAACTCGGTGTTACTATTTCTTATCACCATATGAACTTCCTTGCCCCAGGCAAAACACATGTCCGCAACATGTGAGGAGTCGTGCCGTCCGATCCGTCACACAGGTCACAGCGGAAATCCAATTAAACGTCATATGTGGGACGCGTTTCCACCTGATACGCCTTTTTCCCGTGTGTTCAGTCCTTCAATCTCATGGGCAGTCGCTACCTAGTGCTGGGATCCGGTGGGATCATAGATCTAACATTGCGTTTTGTCGAGAAATCCTCTGGGATCATAGATCCTTGTGTCAGATCCATGCACATATCTGCATATAACCGTATTTACTCAAATATACAAGGCGCTAGCATCTTGTAAATTAATCGTAAAAACAACCAAAACGGAACCAAAACTAAGGGGAGGGGTTCACTTCGGTGTCCATTGTCGAATCGTCTCGGAAAAAGCGACCAAAGTACGCAAACATTTGATGGTTGTAAAGGATCCAACGATCATTCAAACAGGGCAAATAGGAATTCTAGGCGGGGGCGTGTAACTCACGGGGCGTATTTCCCACAATAACCCAATGTGGGTGGATAAATACAATGATCTTCGCTTGTGGTGATAATGTCGTATTTGTTCCGTGCCTACATTACGTAATATGCTCATATCTCTCAAATAATTGTTTTTCCTTTGCACCATATCGAAAAACTACAGCTTGCAATACGCTAATGCATCATAAGGTAGGTTAAATGAGAGTCACTGGCAAGCCGTCTGCGGTTTCTGGGTTCCCGACGCCTCCCAGGATATAAAAATTATAAAATTTTAAATAGGAATCGAAAATCGCAGTTTTTTCCACCAAAGCTGAAATAACTATTGGCAAAAAACAGAATAAAAAAAATGAAAAGAGAAAGCCCCTGAAAAACTTTTGCTTGTCTATGCCAGCACCTGACTGATATTTTGTATGAATTTTGTCATGCCAATTAAATTATGATGTTTTGATTGTTAAGCTGGACATGTGTGAATAAAATTTACAAATAGCTCATTTCTGGGGATAACGTGATTATGAGTGACTGCCATTAATTCTTGCGTTTCTGCGTCAGATCAAGCATAATAATTAATAAGTGTATTCCAAAAATATAAGAAGCCTTATCATTCATCTTGTTTCGCCATCCAATTGACTACGGCCCACAGACTTGAACAATACCCCTTGTATAAAGCATTTTTTGTGTATTTTCCTGTTGACTAAAAGGTCCTGGGTTCGAGTCACCCAGGATCAAGGGGGTAGCCAGAGGGGAAGGGGGACATGCCCCCCCCCCCCGAGGCCAGACGGCCCATCTGGTGACTAAGCGAGGGACCCCTGGTGCCAAAAGTCCCAGCATTTTTATGGTTGCAGGAAACTGCAAAACGCCTTAAGTCGCGTAAAAGACCATCCACGAACCTAAAAAATCGCAATACGAATAAATAACAGCTCTTGCTTGTCTGTTAAAGGCATGTATATGTAAATAGGTTTAAAAGGGCCCCAGCAAGTGTGGAGAGGGCCCTTTACCGGCTTTTACAGGGCCCTGCCGATCTGCAGATGATCCCTTGCCGGCATTTAGATGGCCCCTGCTGGTTGTACAGAGCCCTCTGTCGGCCTTTAGAGGGCCCTCTGTCGGCCTGTAGAGGGCCCTCTGTTGGCCTGTAGAGGGCCCTTTTCCGGAATTTAGGGGCCTTGTCGATCTGCAGAGTGTCCCAGCCAATATATAGAGGGCTCTCTGCTGGCATTTAGAGGGCTCTGGTGATCTGTAGAGGACCCTTTGCCGGTCCTTAGAGGGCCTGCTGCATGTAGAAGGACTCTGTCCACCTTTAGAGACCCTCTTCCAGCTTTAGGGGCCGCTCTGCGTTGAGTATTTGGGAGATACCCAATGCGTTTTAATCACGCCATTGTCAATGCCATTTCTGGGTGGAAAATAACTAAATGTTTGATAACTCGTAGAAAACAGATTTTGAAGCAAGATTGCAAAAATAAAAAACTCACAAAGAAAGTAAATACATACTCGAAATGCATATTTCAGATTTGTGAAATTTTGAGTTGGGAAAAAATCCAGAATTTTTTCATTGTCGAAAATGAATGTGTCGTTGTTGACAACATAATGTACTGTTTTAATTATGTGGGCTTCCATTGGCTACGAGGGCCCCCTGATCCATTGTGATATGCTCTGAAAGTAAATTGAATGAACAAGAGAATGAGATGAGCAAGTACAACTCCGCCAAGCGTATAGTTGTAGTGCTACGCCTTTCGAAGCTGGGTGGGACCAAATATTTTTTACCCTGTTAATAACGTTTTTTCTTCTGATTATTTTTTCGTCTTTTACACTGAACTCATTCATACTTCAGAGTAAATAATAATTTATACTGCAAATTTTTGATGATGCCAAATGAAAGCCACAATGCATTCCAAATTGTGACGTCAAGTTTGTCAATAGGTATTGGTTGAAAACTGGCGCGTGTATATTTTTTCCATCCGTGTCCGCAAAATCGGTCTTGAATCCGAAACCCTGTCAGTGTCATATAAAAGGCTGAAATAAAACCATTGTGCTATGCGGCACAGTATATACCAGGCGTCATCCTTGAGAGACATCTATGAGCTGGGACGGGAACTATTCTGTTAAGCGGCACAGCATGAGTCAGGCGTTATCCTTGAGAGACATCTATTGGCTAGAATATGAACTACTAAACTGTGCGGTCATAGGCACTGCACTGGTGCTGCCTGCTGCACAGCATGTATTATGGCAATTATGCATCGTCATTCAAGGCTGCAGCTTCACCTTTTTTATGGGAATGGGTTTGAATCTGGATCATTAAGCACATCTTGAGAGAAACAGCATATAATATATAGCAGTGTGCAAATAAACGTGATGGTAAAAAACGAATGGGCCTTTACCACAAACATCGAGAAGAGTACCGAAAGGAGGAAAACTTTTTTGGTTGAATATGGCAGCATTTTATCAGACAAATATTGCGCATTAGTGTCGATTTCAACGCATGTTTATTTTGTCTTTATTCTCTTTTGGTAATGTTTATTAACGTTTATTTAATATAATAATAATTATTATTTATTTATTTATTTGTAAGTTTTGTTGGTAACGTTTAAAAATTTACTTCACGTTTATTTTTGCTTGTGTGCTATTTGCTTGTGTTGTGGGAAGCGATTTGGTGCAGTGGTAAGTTTATGCATTTTGATTTGTATAAGCCAAAGTCATCGATATGTTAGTATTAGTTTATTTCTATTTTACGCATATTTATACAGACCTTGAGTATTAGTAAGATTTAAGAACTCTCAATAGCGAGTAGATATGCTGCTTGGGTGGCGTTGCTTGGTCCACAAACAGGGCCTTGCCACAAACTAAACCAAACCTAGTTGTGCTGTGAAATATAGTCTAATTTTTTTGGAAGGTAGGATGCGACATGATTTAAATTACAATTATGTAGCTTAAAGGAAATAGTTCACCTTCAACATGGGTTTTGAACTGAGATAGCAGTTTTGTAGCCCGTGTTGAAAAACCCCTGACTGCAAGTTTTTTTGGCTGAAAGGGCTCTCCAGCCGAATGTCCCTATTTTACTTTTTTTGAAGGAATGTGGGTCATGAATTAGGAATGTCAAGAATGTGGGCCTCACACACCTGGGCAGAGGCTATATAGTAATCTTACATGACTACTTTCAAATATCTGATTGGCTAAGCCATGTTTGACGTTGCGGAGAGTAGGTACCTACCTACGCATATAGTTTTGATAAAATTAATAATGTATGTCCTTCTGTCCTGAATCTGTGCGATGTATGGCTATTTTTGACATTATAAAAAGAAGTCGTATTTCAAAATAGTCAAATCGTGTTTGAAAAAACAAACAATCTAAGGTGAACTATTTCCTTTAATGCATTGTTCTGAGATGATTGAAACTCTGATTGAGGTTGATCATAATGATAAAATTTAATATAATAACCAGTAACCTCATACTAACTAAAATAGATAAAATGGTCAACAATATATTGGATATTTCACCATTGCAACTTCTTCAGCAATAATATAGCCATTGCTGAAGAAGCCGCAATGGCAAAATATTCAATAGAATTTTTGTCATTTGATCTCTTTTGATTAGTATGAGGTTACTGGTTATTTTATTCCATTTGATCTTTGAACATTGTTGTGAAATCCTGCACATCCTATATCGCTTATCATGCAACTGAAAGACCATGTGCCGTAGCATCAGTTGAAGGTGTTATCTGTAACTAACTGAACTGCCTATGATGATGAACAAATCTTGTCATGGTCTCTTGGATGTGATCATGGGCAGTTCAATGATCTCAAAGTATGTGATGCTTATTGAGTCTTTGGATTCTTATTTTGCTATGGGTAAGGCTTACAAAAATTATACCAATTGTTGAAATGCATGTTAAATAATTTCATGGGCTCTCGGTCTCCTAATGATGAAAGTTTGTCATGGACTTGGCACTATATGTCTTGTTCATTACATACTTGAATCATGGGACTTGCCAGTCACCCACAAACATATATTAATGGAACTTGCATATTGTGGATCACTCGAAAGTTTTGGCCATTGTTTCTGTTTGATTATGTATTTTTTAGAGATGAAAAATGCCTAGGTACCATTTACTGTGTGAACTCTATGCATCCTGTACCTATCAGTAGCACTACATTTATTAACTAAAATGTTGCATTTTTTACTGTATTTAAGGATTATTGGCAAATACTTAACAATGTTACTTAAATGTTGCAGCTACTCATGATCTTATGATATGAAATGTTCTAATTCGACCTGAATCAGAAAAGATTACCAAGGCTAGGTATGGCCTGACTGCCACACACATAAAATATGTGAAGATGATTCATTAAAAAATACTTATGAAAGTGTGATTGCATGGAAGCAATTGCCCAAAGGATGAAAGCACGGATTTCAACAAGATTTCAGTCCACATGGAATACAATTTAGTGTGCTTATGTGACATGAAATGACAGCCACACCTACCCATAATTGTTCGGGAATCTTTGAAACAATCCCAAATTATTTTAACCGAATCATAAGTATCACAATTTTGAACATATTTGTTTTTGAAAGTCCTACTAGAGCCTTATCTTCCTTCACCCTAAATGTATGTATGCAATGGTAGATTGCAGTGCAGTGAAGAGAATGCCTACCTTTAGCCTCGAAGATAGGTATGAAGTCAGCGCCACCTAGATAAGTCTAGTTCTTTTTAGCCACTAGAGGCGCTAGTGTTGGGTCCGAGTTTCAGAATAAACACTTCGTTTTTTGATCGGATTCCGTTTTTATCGGGGGTGAATCCAGCTTCGAGGGCTGACATCATTATAATGGCCCCAGCCCTGTGCATAACTTAAGTGTCTTAATGCTGTAAAAGTTGCGTTAATGAACTGTCACGCTTCTCACCCACGATGACTGCAAGAACGCTGTGTGTGGGTTTGAATGGTGTATGAATGGGCGAGTGTGAAACTTTGGCTCGTACTTGCATGAATTTCGTTTGTAATTGTGACACTGAGGTGTAATCGCTACGCTTCAGTATGTGAATTGCTCTACGATAGTAATACACATTAGTTATTACACACATACTCTTGACGTCTTTCCTGATTTTCAAGAAAATCGAAAGGCAAAAATAACTCTTTAAAGTAACTTCGTTGTCGTTTATGATGACATGTATAAACAGTCAACTTCTCAATTAATTTATACATAACTAAGACGTGTTGCGTTAACAGTGGCGGATCCAGGGGGCATCTTTGATCCTCGAAAGGGCGCAATAAAAGGGGTCCATTGCCAATCGAAGGGAGTCGAAACGAATTTAATTCCGTTTTCAAACAAATCGCAAGTAAATTTTTCCCACACGCTGACCTTCAGAGAGCCCAGTATGACTTCAAGAGGGCCCACTTCAACCTCCAGAGGGGGTAGAGGGCCCTCAGAGTGCCCATTCGGCTTGAAGAGGGTCAATTCTGGTTTGCAGAGGCCCATTTCGGCATGTTGAAAGGCATTTTTGCATTCAAAGGGTTCATTCTGGCCTATATTTGTCTTCAAGGCTAGAAGGGCCCACCAAGACTTGCGGGGGGGGGAGGGACACTAAGGCCTTAGGTGGTTCTTAGGTCTCTGAGGGGCCCACTAAGGTCTGAGGGGCACACTAAGGTCTGAGGCCCGAGGGGCACACTAAGGTCTAAAGGTTTTTCCCTCTAAGGTCTGAGGGACCCACTAGGGTCTGAGGGGCCACTAAGGTCTGAGGGGCCACTAAGGTCTGAGGGGCCCACCAAGGTCTGAGGGGCCCACTAAGGTCTGAGGGGCCCACTAAGGTCTGAGGGACCCATTAAGTTATGAGGGGCCCATTAAATTATGAGGGGGCCCACCAAGGTCTGGGGAGGGGAGGGGGCACTTTGCTACGTGGCCAAGTCCTTGACCAAATCCTGGATCCGCCACTGTGGGTGTAACACTTCTTCAGTTTATCACACAAATGGACAGTGTCCTAGGATTGGAAATTTTGGGTGTAAAGCGACACCCTACAAGATATAATATTCTACTCCTTTTGCCCAATTTGAAGGGCTATTTTCCACTCTTTTTCACTTTTGAGATTACTTTTTCACTCATTTATTTTAAGTGCAAAAAGCCAGAAAAATTGACCAACTTTGGTTTTCATTGGCATATTGGGTAACATTCTTGAGAAAAAAATATAATTTCCACTCTTTTTCCTGATTTTCAGTCTGAATTTTGCACTCTGCACCCTGGCTTTAAAGCAATCCTAGGACACTGCAAATGGAACATACAAAATACGATATCAGTGTCCTATCATTGGGAAATATGGGAGGGGATGACACTCTATGAATACTATTTTCCCACCTTTTTCCCCATTTTTTACCGTTAATCTTCCACTCCTTATTTTAAAATGTATTTGCTCCTGGTTGCTAGATGTACTCATGGAGACAGCCAGTGTTGGGAAAGAAAGATAATCATTGACTTTGCTACTCTACATTACTAATCTGGTGAGCGGGTGTTAATAAAGCCAAGTAAATATGTTTTTTGATTACATTTTCCACTCGGTATACTTATTTTTACCCAGACTTCTTCACCCCGCATCCCAGCTCCAAAGCAATCCTAGGGCTCTGTGAAATCGTGTGAACAAATTGAAATCAAATTTATTTTGTTTGTTCCGTTTTTTTTCTCGATCAAGTGAAAACATGAACAAAATATATAAATTGATCTTGGTCATCAAAAACTAATTAGGGAGTTGACTGTTTATAAGGCAAGTTCGTTTAAATCACTCATTAGTAATTACACAGACAAGCGAATCCGGCAAGTTGTTTTATACTATATGACTTTTCATAAGTCCTCCCCAAAGTAGACTTTGTGTCGTTTTTAGATACTGCGAGTAGTTTTGCTAGAAGCTTTCTTTCATTTTTTTAGGTCATTTTCACTTTTTTCTTCCATAGTCTTACATATTATACATATATAGATATATAGATAGATACATATATAGATAGCAAATTACTAGCATACGTTCATCTTCCCGATATATGGGTTCGGCCTTTAACTAGCATCAGTGTTTTTATTTCTTTTAACCTTCGCCAGTGCAGGATCCGATACCCACATGACCGTGCTGCGTCATGCAGGTATTGGGGGGGGGGGGGCTGCACGGTTCTATTCCATTCTCTAGTGTTTCCCCCTTTTTGAGCTTCAATTAAAAAACGAACCTATTGCTTGTGACGTGAGGAGTCGGTGATACCCGATTTTGAGGTCTGGGGTCATTAGGTTACCGTCAATAACCCGGATGTCATCCAAATCGTGCAATCGTGCATATTTAATTATAATCGAGGTAGAATCGTGAATGAACATATAATTATGCAACACGAGTGCACAATTTGAAATCAGCATCATGAAATGTCCCAGAAACTACCAGAGTCCAAAAAGGTCATCTCAGGTAATCAGAGGTCAGTTATGTCAGTGACCTCGGTTGACCAGTAACAGTGCAAACCTTAGTGGAACATATACTTTATAAAATGGATGAAAAGCTAGAAATTAGCGTCACAAAATGGCGTAGAAACTGCCAGAAGCCAAAAAGTCATCTCAGGTCATTGGACGTCACGATCTCAGTGGAAACCATAAATGTCACTTGTTACCTCTGGGCATTTTCTCCTGAACAA
>VOPJ01011926.1:0-10156 GCA_014673585.1 Semibalanus balanoides | reverse complement strand
CCCCAAAAAGATGCTTCCAGCTCCCTTAATGTCTTCTGGCCAATGGCTGATCAAAAGGGGTCGAAAAGCCAAGGATCACAAACCGCCTGGAATCAGGAAAAAATAACACAAGTACTTCAAAAAATAACTAAAATACAAAAAACCTTACGAAAAAAATATCCCATTTATCAATAAGAAGCAAACCGGCCGATGAGTTTCGTTTGATATTTGTTGTGACTTAGCAGCCATAAAATTTTGCTTTGCAGTTATGAGTTCTCCCTCAATTCTTGCCGTAGATCAGGTATCCGACATACCTATACACATACCAAGGTTTCAGACACGGTGATCCGTAGAAAATAAGCTTCTGAAAATGACGTAGGTTCTAGGAACATACACTACCTCAAAAAATGAATAACATCACACGACAAGACCGGGGGAATATCGGCGAAACAATATTTCTCTCCTTCGTAAAGTTTTAGCTCTTTGTCTCTTCTGTGGCCCTCAGCCCCCACACCCAAAGGTTCACTTGGCCCTCTACAACCATAAATCGATTGAATAACCCATTTCACCGCATATCCAACGAACAAATTTTGAGGCTGTGTGCCAGGATTTGGCCGACACGATCGATTATAATTAGAGGCTGGGTTGGGACGCCTCCTATTTTTTTCCTCAATAATTGGCGTATTTGTTTTACTAGGGTTATCTCAGTCGATTCACCAGGTCACGTCAAATGTCACCACCTCCAATTTTTTTTGTTGTCGAACCACAGCCACCGTCTTTGACTGAGCAAAGTGGCAATTTTGATATGAATTTAGACGAGGTTTTTAACGGCATTTGTGAATTTTACCTAATTCCCATATGAACCATTTGTGTGTGTGTGTGGAGGGGGGAGTCAGATGTCTCCCCTGGCACTACAAAGCTTTCGAGAACCTGGGTTAAGAACTGCTTAAAAGCAAATTATTCCTGGTAAAGCCGCTTAGATCTTTCTTAACCCGCGCACTGCAGGGGGATGATTTCCGCCCCCCCCTCATTTTTTTCAGGAGTAGCGGAAACACGGCGGTGTGCATCGCCAGCAAATCTCGTACACCTGTTTGGGCATCAATCACCCACACTTTGGAAAAGTTTTAACTTCAGGTCATCTCAGGTCAGGTCACAAGTTCATGTCAAGTGACCTTACATTCAACATATTTTTGTGATTCGTTCAAAGCTCACAGTATTTTTCCGAAAAGATTTGTAAAACTTGCCGCACTTGTATAGGATATTAGTACTGCAATTCTATATCTCGATTTTCGTAACGGTGATCCAAAGGTCAGGTCAATTTCCTGCCTCATATATAAGTGAACGGGTAAATATACCTAAATGTTCCTTAAGTAGAGTATAATTTGCATGGGAGTCAGCAAATTCTATCACAGAATATCACTGTTATTTTATAGCTTATGATTTGACGAACCCAATGGACAATATTGCTCTCCATGATCTCTGGCACAAGATATCTGAGTTGCACTCTCAATCATCCGCCATTGTTGCATTCATATTGAAAAGCAATGAAGATAGAACGATCGGAATGACCAATATGTTTGTTCGTCGGTCGCGTCGCACTATAAGCAACATGACCTGCTGGGTCATCAAAAATAAAACGATGACACTGAGGACAAAATTAATCAAAGCGTTGAATGCTTCTTAAACATGTCCACTATATATTAATATTCAAAGCGCCTTGTTGAGCCGACCAACACGATGACGTCCAAATAATTGCCTAATCTTTATTAGGTAAAAAGATACGAGTGAAAAAACTGATTTGGCCAAAAATAGCCTTTTGACCTTTTCAGTTCACGTGTGTTTGGGAAATCTCGGATAAACTCCGGGCTATTAATACCCATCGTCAGCAGATAATAGCAGGTCAAAAGGTCATGAGGAAAACACAGTCATACACACACAAACACACAGTCAGGAATCAGACGCGCAAACAGCTCACTGCGCCCTCACATGTCCCGCGAGATGTTGCTTTAACTGCCTTGAAAAGGAGACAGTCGGGAGCTGTCGAAGGTAGTCAGGCAGTTCATTGCACAGCGTAGGTGCGCGGATAGAAAAACGACGTTTTCCCATCTAAGCAAATGTGTTAATGTTTGACCAATTTAGATGTACTGGATAACATGACCTTTCATGACCTCTGGAGCATAAACTGCTTAGTTTGTCTAAAATCTGAGGACTTTTCTTAGAATAAATTTTCAAGAGCTTTCGATTACTTCTCTTATCATTGTGCCTAGCTATCATAGTTTCTTAGATAATCGGGGGTATCTGGAAAACAGTCCTAAAACCGGAAAATCTGACCTTTGATGACCACTCGTGACCTCAATTGTGACCTGATACAAAAAAAGACTGAAATACTTTCGATAGACCTTGTCCAGAGAGCTATCTAATGCCGTTTTTTGCTTGTCGCTACGTTGCGTAGTTTTTTAGATCTCACGGGGGCGGAAATCAACCCTCCATGCAGTTCGTGTTCGGCGCGAACCCCTTACAGTGCGCGAGTTAAGCAAATGTGTTAATGTTTGACCAATTTAGATGTACAGGTAAACATGACCTTTTATGACCTCTGGAGCCTAAACTGCTTAGCTTATCTTAAATCTGAGGACTAATCGTAAGTTGCATTTTTTCAAGAGCTTTCGATTACTTCTCTTATTATTTGTACCTAGCTATCATAGTTTCCGAGATAATCGGTGTTTTCTGGAAAACAGTCCTAAAACCAGAAAATCTGACCTTTGATGACTACTCGTGACCTCAATTGAGACCTGATCCAAGAAAAGACTTGGATAGACGATAATAGACCTTGTCCAGAGAGCTATCTAATGTCTTTTTTTGCTTGTCGCTACGTTGCGTAGTTTTTGAGATCTCACGGGGGGCGGAAATCAACCCCCCACGCAGTTCGTGTTCGGCGTAAACCCCTACAGTGCGCGAGTTAAGTAAATGTGTTAATGTTTGACCAATTTAGATGAACTCGTTAACAAGCAAACACACACGCGAGTACAAACATTTGGAATAATCACCGGTGCCGCTAGATCCCTTTGCTCCGTTTCTATTCGGTTTCCAAATCGTTTTCAAAAATCGACATCACAGGTTTGGGCCTTCGATGATGGGCGTGATTTTATTGAGCATTTGGATTTATCTTAACTATTGTATTATTATACAATTTTATTTCTGTGTTACACTAAGGTATTTTTGTCATTAAAACACTTGTCATTTAAACATGCATTCGTAGCTATGCATGTATAGGGGTACAGGGGAGGGACGTAGCTAAAACTAAGGAGGCACGGGTGTCACGCCTCCCTCCCGAGAAAACCAATTTACACTAGATAAAATGTGATTCTGCTGACAACCCGACCTTAACCCCCTCGGTCAACAACATTTTGCTGAGGAGCAAAATATGATTCTACCACTGACATGACATCCTGACAAAAAAGGATATGTGCCTGCTCTAAGCCATATGCATAAGCAACTTTTTTTTTTCTCGATTTGCCCCCCCCCCAGTGAAAATTCCTTAGCCGAGGCCCTGGTAAAAGGCATGTCGGGTTCCTTAAACTTTCAATTATAAATGCTATCAGGCAATAGCATTTAATTTACCTGATCGGACGGTAGGGATCAGAAGGCCATCGCAATATGCACTGCAAGCTAGTCCTGGCAAACTAAATTAATTCATTTATTTTTAAATAAAGAGATTACAAAATATTACCCAATTTGACGTTACTTTTTATATATTTAGTTCATTCATTATTGTCATTTCTAAAGTTGGTGGACCACTCAGAGGTCCAGTGCTGGAATTAAGGCCCCCTTTTAGACCGGTACTTTACTTAATTCAGTGAGTTAATCCGCTTCGACCTCAGCCTTTCGGGTCCAGCTAACTCCCGGGTCATTATGTCGCTGCATTCCCCAGTGGAGGTGCAAACTTTGTGCACAAATGAGCTATATTCTGGACTCTAGAATATGCTTAGATTATGAAATATAATACATAAATCCAAGTAACAAGTACGTTCCCTGCTTAACATACCCACTGATATTCTGTAGTCCATTATATAACAATTCTGGAGTCCAAAATATAGCTGATGTGTGCACAAAGTTTGCACCTCCACCGGGGGATGCAGCGGCATCATGACCCGGGCGTTAGCTGGACCGGAAAGGCTGAGGTCGAAGCGGATTAAGTCACTGAAAAGAGTAAAATATCGGTCTAGAAAGTGGCTAGAACTCATCGTCTAGAGGTCATCGGAGGTCAGTGACCTCGATTGACCTCAGAAAAGGTCAGTAGAAGTTACAATCTCAGCAGGAGCCACACCTGTCACCTGTAAACACCTTTACATATGTTCATGAACGGCAAACACACGGAGACTGAACATGTAATAAGGATCGATACTACGGGACGCCAGTTGCGCCTGACATGAACTTGAGAAACAGGTCATAGGTCACGGGTCACGAAACTTGGAAGTTCTAAATTTTCAGAGTATGTTTCAAATTGTTCAAAAATAGAGTATTACAAGTTTCATCACAATCAGTTTATAAGTACGAGAGTAATTTGGGAAAAGCCGGGGTTGACATCCACCCTCACACCCTACCCGGGCGAGGGCTAAGGTACCCGTCATGCCTTCTTCACAGAACACCCCGTTCACTGCAGACTTCACCTTGACCTTACCTTGAGTGCGACCGTTGCCACGGATCGCAGGCCATCCAATATTGAAGCAGCTATTCGAATCTGGGATGCCCTAACCGGGACGCGGAATAAGCCAAGCTAGATGAATATTGACAGAGCATCTATCAAAAAATAATTTGTTGTAGGGGTAGATGTATGGGTAGATGTGTGGGTAGATGAAGGGGTAGATGAAGGGGTAGATGTAGGGGTAGATGTAGGGGTAGATGTAGGTGTAAATGTAGGGGTAAATATATGGGTAGATGTAGGGTTAGATGAAGGGGAAGAGGCAGGGGAAGGGGTAGGGGTAAGGGTTGGAGTAAGGGTAGAGGTAGATATAGGGTTAGAGAAAGGGTAGGGGTAGAGGTAGAGGGAACAGATATGGAGATAGGACACAGGAACAGGACAAGGAAATAGGACACATGAACGTGATACAGGAACAGAACACGGGAACGAAACACGGGAACGGAACACGGGAATCGGAATTCATTGAAGTTATATGGGATTGCTCTTCGCGCAATGCGGGACATCTAGTCAGCAGCTATGACGGCATAACTAATTCCGACTGTTGATGGTTGCAATACTTCGGGAATTTGCGTCTCGGATCCCGCGATTTCCCTGGTTGGCGCAATCCGGGTAATCCCGGGATCCGTTGCGTTGCGCCGACGCTGGAGTCGGCGCAAATCGGAGTGTTGAGTTCACGTGCCGCTTCCCAGCCGGAAGGCTGCGCGCAGTGCAAATTATCGCTGGTATTGTGCATGTCTTGTTCCGTGAACATGTGAAGACGTTGTACCACTTGCTTGTATTATAGAGATGGAAGATTGTTTGAGTACTGAAAGACTATTTTAGAGCAGCAGGATTCATGATATATAGATGTGAGTAGTGAGTACTATGACAGAGGTGATCATTTGCAAAGGCGTGGTACCTACCTACTTGTCTGACTAAGATTTGTCACCGAGAACTCCACTAATGGCTTGAGGTTTGTCACCGATGAGAACGGCAGAACGGCAACCTTTTCCAGCCCTGCGGCTGCGGCCGCCGACGGCTACAACATGGCCGCGTTCGCACACCACGGAAACGCAGCCGGGCGGCCATCTTCTCCGCAAAAATGAACCAAACCAAGCTGCTAATTATCATTAATCCTTGCGTTCAAAAGTGAATATGACTGAAAACATGATTGTACTCATTCATATAGTTTTCATTGAAATAAGTTAGCATAACTTATTTCAATGAAAACTATAACAAATAGCTGATGCATAGCAAAATATGACCTATCTATCCGAGCCTCGCACTTTCAAGGAATTCCAGCACGAAACGACCAAAACCGCCACAGCCATCTGGCATTACCAGAGCCAGTCTAAGATGAAATTGTTAATTTTAAGCAAACTATAATGTTAACATTCAAATATAATATTTAGCAAAGTGCATTAATTCTTAACGCTTCAAATGAAACAAAAATACATGGAAAATTCGTGTACCTTCTTACGAGCTATAGACTCTTTACCTGAAACGCCTAAAATATAACTGGGGAGACAGGGGATTACCGGCGAAAGCGTCTGGCGGATAAATCCTTCTTGAAAACTGCTAGTGGCGGATATACATTAGGGCAAATCCGGCAACTTCAACCCCCCAAAACATATATTGGTAGTCAAATGTATGTTTTTGCCCTCCCAAACCGTTCCGGGAAGGCTTTTTTGTCCCAGAACGTGAATATACACCCCCTTCCCCGGCCACTCAGAAGAGTGGGTCGGCACGTTCCGACTTTCTGACGCAATTATGTCATCGAGACAGCAGAGGCCGTATTATCTCTGGTCATGACCAACGAAACTCTGCCGTGTTGAAAAGTTCTCTGATTATCGGCGAAACATGCTGTTCTGTTTGTAAATAGACGACTCAACTGCAACTCTGACGTGGTTGTTTATATCAATAAGCTAAAAGCTCAGAAGTTGCCGACGAACTAGATATACGACACAGGAGCGTTGTTTCTTCTAAGGGAGGGGGGCTGGACCTGAGATGCGGTATCTTGTTGTCGCCATAACAGGGGGCACCTTTGTCTCTGCCTCTGGCTGCCCCCTCACTCAAATTGTGTGGAGACGTTACTGCTTTTAACCCATTGCCAAACACATTTATTCTACCACTGTCAGCATCGCTTTCAGGCACCACGAACACCCTACCAATGCTCTTTCTATGTAGATCTTGAACAAGCAATGTCTGATAATAGGATGGTAGACAATAAGGACGTAGAGGCGCCTCTTGTTCAAGTTGCATCGTAAGTCTTTGCGGTGCTTGTTGCAGTTGCTTCCCTGTAGCGGCATTTGACAATCGGCCCACCTGACTTCTCGCACCAAGAAGAGATGACATGAAGAGATGTATGTCTGAGTTGATGTGTGGTTGGCGCCACGACTCGTGCTAACTCTAACGCGTCCTATATTAACCCTTGACTGGTATGACCTGCGCCGGTAGCGGTGGCCTGAAAGTCAATGCGCGGGGAGGACCGTGTCGAAGGTTCGTGTGACACGTAAATACTTCGACTTTAAATTCCCCCTGTGAGCAAATATTGCGAGATTTATATGATGCATGCTAAATGCTCTGCGAAGGGCGTCTGCAGTCTGCAATAGAAACTCATGCAAACGTGCTTAAGGTTTGATAAAAAATGCACTAAACTTTAGCTGACAGCACGAGGATAGGCCGTAAATCTAGGAGCTTCCCCGTCTCGGCATACAACTTTTATAGCGGGAAAACCATTTGGGAAAGCCCGTGCCTCGTCTATAGTGATACAATCATTATACCTCAATTAAAGGAATAACATCACTGAATCTATTGTTCTTCTTGTTTCCCATGAGTGTCACTCAGTGGTGTTCGTAGCAATTCACAAAGAATAGGCTGCATGGCCATCACACCGCCTAAAGGCCTTCTTTCGGCCTGAGGGCCTGAGGGAGCCTCGTTCGGCATGAGGGCCCTTTTTCGACATGAGGCGCCTTCAGATCGTTTAAGCTCCCTTAAAATGATTGTAAGCCTGTCAAAACCCTTGCCAAGCCTTTGTGGACCCCAGGCTGGTCTGAGAGAGCTACACCCCCGGCTGTCACTAGCAGAAAGAGCGCGCCGTCACTAGCCGGATAATGTGCGGCGTCACTTATCCGGGAAGGACGTCCGTCACTGGGCTGGAGTAGGTGGCTATCCTGGGCCGGAGAGGAGCTAACTCAGCTGGCCGGAGAGGGGCTATCACTGGCCGGAAGAGGGCTATACTGGCCGGAGAGGGAGTCACTGGCCGGAGGGGAACGCGGGAAACTATCACCACTGCCGGAGAGGAGCTATCACTGGCCGAGAAGGGGTTTACATCTGGCCGAGAGGGGCTATCACGTGGCCGGGAGCTACCACTTGCCCGAAGAGGCTATCACTGGCCGAAGTGAGCTATTCCATTGGCCGCAGAGGGGTCACAGCTGGCCCGGAGAGGAGCTATCACCTGCGAAGAAGGGGTTACACTGCCGGAAGAGGGCTATCACGCTGGCCGGAGAGTGGCTATCACTTGCCGAGAGGGGGTATCACTGGCCGAGAGGGCTAATCACGGCCGGCTAAGGGCTATCACTTGCCGAGAGGGCTATCACTGCCGGAGAGGCCTATCAACTGGCCGTAAGGAGCTATCACACGGCCGGAGAGGGCGTTCACTGGCCGGAGAGAGCCTATCACTGGCCGAAGAGGGTTATTACTGGCCGGAGAGGGGTATCACTGGCCGGAGAGGGGCTTATCACTGGCGCAAGGGGTTATCATATGGCCGAGAGGAGCTATCACGCCGAAGGAGCATCACTGGCGAGAGGGGCTATCACTGGCCGGCGAGGCATCAGCGGCCGGAGAGGCTATCACTGGCCGGAGAGGGCTATCACTGCCGGAGATGACTATCACTGCAGAAGGAGCTATCACTGGCCGGGAGAGGGGCCTTAGTCACTGGCGGAGGGGCTATGCATGGCCGGAGAGGACTATCGACGGCCGAGAGGGTATCACTGGCCGGAGAGGACTATACTGCCGAAGACAGGGTATTACTGCGGAGGGTGTATCACTGGCCGGAGAGGGGCTATCACTGGCCGGAGAGAGAGCTATCACTGGCCGGAGAGGGGCGATCATCTGCACTGTACGGAGGGGTGCCTTTCAGGCGTCATTTGGCCGAAGGAGGCGCTGACACTGTCGGAAAGGGACGACATCACTGGCCTAGGGGTGCCGTTACTGAGTACCGGAGGAGTGCCATGGACTGAGTACCATCACTGGCCATATGGGGGCCGTCACTAGCCTGAAGGGGCACTTTGTTCACTGGCCAGATGGGCGCCTGCCATTGAGACGGGAGGGCGCCGTCACTAGCCAAAAGTGATCGGGCTCGTCACTGGACCGGAGTGGGCGCCATCATTGGCTGGAGGGACACAGCAGTCATTTGCCGATGGGGCATTGTCTAGTTCTAACATGCATTTCAAGAATGCATGCATTTTCGACGGTTGTTAAATATTTATAAGAACTTGAGGTGATTAAAAAACATGTATTCGAAGCGTATCGCAACACGATTCGCTCTTAAACTTGCTTGGCCTCTATCTCTTCTACATAGTCTCAGAAGCATTACTCGGCCCAATGACATCAGCTCTATAGTAGGGAAGCTGATTCGTCTTCAAGCCCAAACGGCCTTACAGCCAAGTGAGAGTGGCACAATTGTAATTTTCCTCCGGAACACAGCTCCTTACATGTTCTGCTAAAATACACACAAGGCACGTAGCTATGATTTTATCAGGGATGAGGGGTGGGGCGGGACGTCGGAAAAATAATAAAAAAATCCTCAGCCATATGTTGTTGACCAATGGGGGAGGGGGGGGGGGCAGTCGAGTCGCCAGGAAAATCCCATTCGACCTAGTGTAAATGTATTGTGTTCAGGGGGACCATGGCCTCTCCTAGGCTACGTCCCTGATACACGTACAAACTTTGGCTACTCAGTGTTGTAACGTGAAAACGCGCTCTGTAAATTTAGCAAAATGTCGGTAAGGACGGGTTGCAAAATTAAACTGATCTACAACGCAGAAAGTTTTAAGAACTACTGATAGATGTCAAACTACTCGCGGGAGATGCAGCTTTAAATCATCTATCACATGCAAAAACGCATGTTTTTGACCCACTTTAGTTTAAGAGACATTCAACACCGTCGAAATGCATGCAATCTTGTGGCGCATCACTAGCGCTACCTATTGTAAAATCACGAACAATCCACACGAAGGTGGTTTTTACAGTTCTGAGTCCATAAAAGGGTAAACATGGGATAAGACATGACACATAGTAAAACATGCGCGCATATGAACAAACACGTTCACATCGAAATCGAAGCAGAATCAGACATTTTCTGACAGAAGCAGGAACGCAGGAAGTATGTTCAAGTTGGGGGGTGGGGGGCAGGATTTTAGCCTGACAATGAGCCAGTGGCTGCGGATTCAAATTTCGGGAGGGGTGCAAAGTCGCCATGGGGGGCCCTCCCTGCAA
>VOPJ01011925.1:0-10160 GCA_014673585.1 Semibalanus balanoides | reverse complement strand
GCCGCCGCGCGTGCGTGGGGAGGGGATGCCGCGGTCATGGGTCAGGCAGTGTGCGGGTGCGGGTGCGGGTGCAGGTGTGGGACGTGGGTGTGCGGGGGAGGGATGGGTGAGCTGGTGGTTGATATAAGTGTGGTGGTATCTGTCATGCGATGGATGACATGTGGTGGTATCTGTCATGCGATGGATGACATGTGGTGGTATCTGTCATTCGATGATGTGCTGTGACGCGGGGAGTGTCAGTGTCATGCGATATGTCTGGCGATGTATAACGATGTTTGGCTGGCTGCTGACCGGCTGTCCAGTGCCGTGTAGTCGTGTGGGGCTCTGTCTGATGGCGTCTGATGCTGTCCACAGTCGTGTTCGTGGTGACTGCTGACGCTCTGCCGGACCGGATGTCTCGGGACATGCCTCAGCACCGCAGCGCCGCCCTCACCTCCCCCGCCGCAGACAACATCCACCGGCGGCAACACCGCCCCAGTGTGTCCTGCAGCGGTGTTCTATGACCGTCCCATGCAGGCAGCGGCGCCTTCTTGGTGCGACCCTCAGACGGCAGTCCCTGCAGCGCTGCCCGATCACCGCCTCCGGCGCTCCGCAGCGGCGGCGGCGGCGGCGGCGGCGGCGGTGGCGGCGGCGGCGGCGGCGGCGGCCGTCCATGTTGACTGTGGCGCCATGTAACAAAGCAGCGCGGTGCGGCGCGCGCAGGACGCCGATGTCGGCCTGGGCGGGACTGCAGGGTGGTGTTGGGCCGCGCCCAGACCTGGCCGTCTGCACTGCACCACGGGGTGGAGTCGAGACTGGGTGGTCACCGCAGCCACAAAGGCTGCAACGTCAAATATGGAGCATTCTCCTGGTAGTGCAGTAATGACAGGAGCCTTGCTGCAGTAATGGCAGCATTGCCGAGAAACATCGGCATTTCCGGTTGTCGCCCACCGTTAAAAATGCTAGACCACACAGACCGAGGTGCGCTTATTTCCCGTATTTTTGTCTGTTAAAAAAGAAATTGCGGACGATTTTCTTGCAAGCACTGTGCTAACATGTTTTACGCATTATCATTTGACATTCCGCCGTCGTCTGTCTGCGTCTAAAAAATTGATTGCAGCATGACAACGTTTGGATCTTGATGTATGTAGAATGTTGATACATACGAGCTGGGAACAATAGCGAGACATTTTAGGGCTTTGGACTGGACCTCTGTAGTCTGTGACTTGACCCTTGCACAGATACCGCGTAGTTACGTACTACTATAGTTTGTTATCTGACCCACACATTTCGGTTCCAAAATTGCAATTGAAGTTAGGTACTTACTCGGTTTATCAAACACAGATGGTATAGATTAAGATGCGCAGTACGCACATACCTGAGAAACGATTCAGATCAGTTCAATTCTGAATAATGACAGAGAAAAGGACTAAAACGAAGCTAGCCCAAGACACTCGAACATTTGTGTGTTGTAAAGCATTGCATCTGCAATATTGAAAAATATGTGCAATATGAGCATTCGCACATTCCAAAATTAAAATATGCGAGAATGTCTACCTGCTGTTAATCGAACCCACAGTTGCACTTCAGCTTCTTCGCTACCGCCGCCCGCTTTACCCCGCATGGGCCTTTACACGCGGGTCTGCTGGTCTGGCTCCATCAGTCGGAAGGCGGCTGCAGCGGACATGCGTCGCGGAGGGAGGCAGGCAGGGAGGGGCCTGGCGGTTTGACCTTGGCTGAGGAGCGGCGGCGCTGCCGGGGGGGGGCGAGCTGCAAACAACAACAAAGGCACATGGGCGCCTAGTAAATAACGCAGCTCACCGCCGGGTGTTGCACTGTGGAGTGTGGCCTTGCATGGCGGCCGCGGCACGGCCGGCTGGGCGGGCAGCGGCGTCGCGTCCTGCGCTGGCCGCCGCCCGGAGCAAGGCGGTGGAGGGGGGGGGTAGTGCTCCCACGGCCGGCGCAGCGAGACCGACTAACGAGCCGCACCGGCGGCGAACAATTGGAGAACAAACGCAGCACCAGCCGATCGGAATCACAGCCGATCACTATCACATGCCGAGCGGGGCAGCCGGCAGTCGCCATCTTGCTGCAGTTGGTCCACTGGTCTGGTCCGGTCCGCCTCTTGCACCGGTCACCTGGACAGTCTTGTCCTGAACGACATCACTTCCGGTGGACGACAGGACCGCACATTACGGGGCGGAGCGTTTCTCCCGCTTCCCACGGCCGGGGCGGGGCCGGCCGGCCGGCCGGTGGGGGGTGCAACGGAGTCAGCAGATCCCGCCCCGGTCCGAAGTCCAGTCTGCAGATGCAGATCAGTTCACACGCGCCAGACGCTGTGACGCACGCCACAGGCCGCACGGCACCGCTGTGTTTCTGGTGCAAAGTTTTTTTTTTTAAGCCGATGACAATGTGTCGCCACAAGCAAGGGACGGTCGGTCGGCTTTTTTCCCGACCGATCGCCGGCGATGTCACATCGGGGGTGAAAACGAGCAGCACACGAGGGGGCGAATCCAGGACACGCTGTGAACCGGTGCAGAGTATTGTATGTACAAAGTACAATGTTGTGCAAATGTTCTGTCCACTTCATCGACACCACCCGATGTCGATGCGCCCGGCGAATAAATCCTTCGTGAAAACGGATAGTAGCAGTCCTTTCAGTGCACTATTCGAACTATACCCAATTTCTTCGGAGTCGATGTTTTGTTTTTCGGTCTGCTTTGAACTATACTCGGAAAGTATTCTTAAAAAACTTGCCTAACGCACCCTTAATTCAATGTCATCATGTCCATCGGTGTGCGTCTGTCGGTAGCTGCAGCGCAGTGGAAATCTAATGATACTATTTGGCTCTCGCCCCTGATACCGGGCGGTGAGTGGCTAAAAAGTAATTGCCATGGATTCCATGCTTGCACCCGACAGAAAAGAACAGAGACATAGGTGGTGTTCGATGAATTGGACAGAACATTTGCACGTACAGTCTGCCTATTTATGTATCTTTCCTTTTTTAGTCTCTAAAGACTCATCTACTTCACTTCTTGTGAAATTAAAGACTTATATTATGGAAACATGTGGTACCTACCTAGGGTAGGTACTACTGGTTCCAAAATAAGCGTCCCGCTGGGTTGGCCGGCACAGCAGGTAAAGGAAATAAACCGCCTTGAAAAAAGTATGTTGATTGATGTAGATGAGTGCCCAGATGAGTGGCTCTCATCTCCATCATTTCTCACAATTTTCCCAAGGCGTTATACTCCCTTAAACTGCTGTGCCAGTCAACCCAGCGGGACGCTTATTTTGGAACCAATAGTACCACATGTTCTCTTGTACCGGTCCTTCATGTACACATAAATGAAATAAGATGAGTTTTAGAAACTAAAAAGGGAAGATGCTTAATAGACCGACTGCACATAGGACAGCTGCCAACAGTAACAAATTAAACTCCGTCGCAGATCTAATTCGATCCTGATCTCTTTCGTCTGTCATCAGTCATCCAATTGCCTGGTGTTCTGCCTTCTCATTACATTCGTTCTTTGCCTGCTGTCTCTATGCCTCCGCATCCGACTCTCAAACCAACAAACACATTGTTAACAGAGCAAAACGTCTGCAAAAATAAGAAATAAGTTAAAATAGCCGAGACACGTGCACGTCGAATAACGTCTCAGCCGCTTCATCAATTAATCCAAACAATAACCATCAACTTCAAGCCAAAAGTGTCCGAAAAAAATGAAGCGAGAAAAATCGCACAGTAGACCAATTCAATTCAATAAATTCTCTAAGAATCAGGGAGTGCTGTGCTACCAAGTGTACATACAAGTGTGCGAACCAAATACAAAGGCATAAAGTTTTTCTTCTTGCATTTTATAATGAGCTAACCTCGATCTTGCTGAAGTGAAGTGTCCTAGGATTGAAAAATTTGTGTGGAAAATTACACCCTATCAATACTTTTTTTTAGTTTATTTTAGTTTTTTATTATTTTTATATTTTATTATATTATATATTTTAATATATATAATATTAGTCCACTCTTTTTCCCGAATTTTCATACTGTGAATTTTCTACTCCTTGCATTGGATAAATGGAACCCTGTTGCTGATTTATGGATGCAATGATATGGACAGCCTGTGGAGGGAAAAACAGGTACACATTGGCATAGGCAATAACTGATTCTGGTGAGCGGGTGATTGGTTATTGATAAAGTGTAGAACGTATATTTTTGTTGCTGGATTTTTCACTCCCTGTGCTTATTTAAGTCATAATTTTCCACTCCGCACCCCTGCTCCAAACCAATCCATAGGACCCTACTTTAGCGTAAGCTGCCATGCCATCCAAGAATAGGCTCGTGTGAATGAGCACGAGAGATATTTACTCCAATGACATTATTTTTATTACATTTCTCATACATTTCCCATGCCCCTCAGAGTCGTGGTGGCAGGCTACTGTGAACTGTCGCTCTCGCACAGGGGATAAGCATCAATCGGCGTTAATCAGTGTTCCGTTTTCCTCAAGTGGCACATATGTCTGTGTGCAGGTTCTGGGTTCGCACCGTAAGAATACTTGCGAATGCCTCGCGCAAATCAGACATGTCGTATTCGTTAGAGAAAACAATGCGGTATGACTTCCGCCGTGACTGCGAAAGAATGTTGTGCCCTTTTCCCTTCCGAAATGAGCGGCAAACGAATGAAGTAACTATATTTGAAATGCTTCAACAACTTTATATCATAACAAATATACAAATGTCACGTTGACCATTGTCCAGACCGCAAACAAACACCCGAGAAAAAAGTACGTCTGAAGCGCCATAGGAAGGTTAATTATTCCGCCTACACCTATGAGCCAGGCCTGGTAAGTACCTGGTACCTGGTACCTGGTAAGTACCAAGGGATCGGGACCTGGACGGTGGTGAGCAGTCATTTCCGTATACTGCGGTCTGTTTGATGTGGAGCAGAGCATGCAACTCACAGCTGCTGGTTGCTGACTGAGACGGGTTTCTAGTGCCGCCCGTTATCGTGACCGCTGACGCTGCTCAACAGACAACAATACAGAGCTGCATGTTCACTGAACCTATAGATAGATTCGTTGCTCAGGTTTGTGTGACATTTGAGCAATAAATAATATGACAGGCGCCTCAGCCTGTATTCTTTACGAGCGAGCGCGAGGTGCGAGCGAGTCATTGAATATGGATTTTGTTATCATATATAAGCGGCCGACCCGACCTATTTTATCATTAAAGTTAAAAGCATATATTTTTGAGTGCTCGTGCGAGGAACATGGGTAATGAGTAGATACACAAATAAATGACCTTTCCTCGTTCGCAATCAAAGTTCCAAGCAAAACTATTAATGTTAATTAAAACATTATGGGTACTAAGTTTGCACTCCAATGTCACTGGGGAATGCAGGCAGCAGCATGCCCGCGCGTTAAGCTGGCCCGGAAAGGTGAGGTCTGAAGCGGGGTAACTGCACTATGAAACGAGCAAAATAGCCGGAATTCATAAAACGAGCCACAATTATCCAAGCGCTGGGAGAGGGAGAAGGGCCATGGCCCCCTCCCCCAAACCACCTGAAAATCGAATCGGCGTAACACGTTCCACACATTTCCTGCTGATCAAGACAAAAGTATAAGCAACTTGTACTAATAAAAGTTTTGTTTTAAATCAAATGTCAATACCATAAGCAATCGAAATAACTGATCGTTTTCAGACTGGATGAATAATTTGTTGGATTTGACGCCAGCCAAGGGATGCGCAGAGCCAGGGCCGGGCAATAGGGACAAGGCGGCGAGGCGACGCAGGCGCCGGCGGGTGCGGAAGCTCTAGAATCGACCTGCCGGGCGGGCGGGTGCTGAGCTGCCCATGCCATAACAGGCCCCTCCCCCATCAGCTCCGTTTAGATCCGCCTAATGTCACCCCTACTCCAAAATAATTTTAAAACAACATTTGTTTACAGAGTGTAATGATGAAAAAGCTTGCTTAACACCGCGCCCACTGGGGGGTGTTGAAGCACCCCCCCTCATGTTTTTTCAAGATAACGAATAAAACTGGCGGCGCGTAGCGCCGCTCAAATTTTGTCTTTATAATCTTATTCGATTTCTTTCCGGACATTTTGCGAAAATTCCAGTTACCGTGGTCGGTCAGGTCAGGTCACCAAAGGTTCAGGTTCAAGTGACCCTACCTACAAAAACGTTTGCGGTTCGTCCATAACTACAAGGTTTTTAAGGGAATCGATATTAAACTTCAGGCATTTTACATTAAAGTCATTAGTATCTTACAAAATGTTTATATTGGATTTTTTGTATCAGTGACCTTAAGGTTGGGTCAATATTTGCGATCTCCCCAATTATAAGTTCAATGGAGAAATAAATTCAAAATGCTTTTTAGTCGAGAATATCAGTCACTTCCTTCTGGGATATTTATACGATAATGATATATTGTATGATCCAAAAGTGCAGGTTTTGCCTCAGCAGGGAAATAACGGGTCCCATCTCAGGTCATCCGAGGTCACCAACAACCTTTCGTCAATAAACCTCTAGGCCAAAATGAAAGATAGAGAACTGCAAACTTTCCACCAGTGAAAGTGTTTGTCTCGTCAAAGACTAATCTCTGATATGCAACCTGAACCTCCTTTAGGTCACCACTTGGACCTTGACCTTCGGTCAATTTTTCAAGTTGAACCCTAACATGACAAATTTGACATATTCAAAGCGCCTGACGATACCATACACGATGGCGTAAGCAGTATGGCGTTATCTTTTGGTAGGTAAGAAGCTTATTATACGAAATAATTTTTTGACCACAATGCAGCTTTTTTGACTTTAATGACCTCTAGAAGCCTCAAATCTTATTGACCTGAGGTAATTTGTGAAGACATACGTGCGATTGCAAATTTCATTGCTAGAGATTGTAAATTTTAACGTTGTTTCTAATAGCATAGTTTCGAGATAGTTTGGGGGTTGTCATGGAGCGATGATCCTAAAACTTGAAAAAATATTTGACCTTCGGATGACCTTAGTCGGCCTGAGTTTTGATACGTGAAGCGGAAAAAAAGTCTGAAATAGAATATCGCAATGTAATATTGATAACGGTTCGAACAGTGTCTTATACAGGTTTTTGGTCCTACGTGCCCATGGGAGCACGAGTATAGAGGGGGGGGTGTCAACACACCCCCAGTCGGGCGAAGGAAAACTGCAAGAGGCCCTAGTCGGAGCGCGAAATTTTTCACATGAATGGCAATCACTATGAATTTTTCCTAAAAATATCGCTTGTGCCTCACCATGACGTTGCTCACTTCACACTTGGCGCAGTCAATTTGAAATAGCAGCAGGGGTGTCATTTTCTGAAAATGATTGGGGGGCCCAACGTTAACTTTATATATTATAATTCCATTCCTACCTTGCAACACCATAGACCTAATGCTAAAATTTGAAATCATTGGGGGTGGGCCCCCCAAAAGTATACAAATCGACACCGGTGATTAGCAGAAAATCAGTGGCCTGGTAGTGGTATACCTATATGCGAATCAGGCAGAACTGTTTAATGAATCCGTATTTAAGCTCTAAAATTGACAATTGCTACAGCGAAACCAGTTTGGCTAAGTCCATTCCAAACTAATATCAAGGTGGAAGAGTTCTTTCAACACCTCACGCATAAATTCAGTAGTATGTTTATGTTTTAGGGTGTTATGCTGTATGTTATGTTATGTTATGTGTTATGTTATGTGTACAACTCTCTGGTGATAGCATGTCAATTCGGATAATGGTGAATCAAGACTTAGTAATGACTGACCTTGCACAATCACATACGATGGGTTAATATTTCGAGGAGACGTATCACCATTTAAGACAGAAAATCATTTACCCAAAGGCAGCATTTTAAAGCCATTCGAGTATCGATCACCACTTGCTGAGAGCGTGATTTTATCGTCACCAGCTATCCCTTTCAATCGATTTTGACAGGCACTTCAAGGTCCACGCAAAGCAAATGAGTGATTAATCCTTGCAGTGGGCCCGTGCCCGTTCAATTTGTCAATACTTTTCAATGGCCGGGCTCACTTCAAACCTGCCATGATAGCCGTGCGAAGCTCCTGCCATGACCTAGACAACGCTGCAGCCGCCGCCGCCGCCGCCGCACATCCGCGTGGCAGCGCAGCTATACAGCGGCGGCGGCAGGCGGCGGCCAGCGGCGGCGGCGGCGCGGCACGGGCAGCTTCATGGCGGCGCAGACCGGGATCTGTTCTGTTATCTGCATACTGCAGCGACACCTCCACAGCCAGCGTCTCAGGATGCCTCGATGCAAGCAGTGCCACCGCAACACTGCACCATGAATCAGTATGTTTAGCGACAAGGCGCGTCTGATTCCGTGCAACGCATTGTCGCTCCATGAACTGTGCTGCAGGACGGTATAGTCAGTTGTATTTGACATTAATCACGTGCAATTGCACGCACGTATAGATCAGGCATGTCATGCGTGGTATCGAAAGTCTTACAACTACCGGTTTTAAAGGAACCCCAAGAGCAGCCCTGGGTAGCGTGGTAACAATTACTAGTAGCAGAATCGCACGGATGCCGTACAGATATTGCGCGATGGTTTTAAGGATAATTCTTGCATACATATACCAAGGATGTGTAGTAATTTATCGACAAATAAGAAACGTACGAAGCGTAATTTTGTTAATTGAAAATAGCTCTGTAGTCTGTCGCCAATTAAAATGTTATGACCAACGCTATTCAAACAAACGCCACACTATGACCATGCGTAAAGGACATTTGCAGCTTCTGTCAAGTACAAATTGTTGACGACGCATTGTTCACCTATCGTGTGAAAATGCTATTCAGCATTGTTCAATGTTATTTATCGTTTCAGGTAAGGATTTTCCTTTTTGCTCTTTGCATCAATGCATGGGTGGATAATGGATATTGCTCAAACGATTAAAGATGCAGCCTCCAGTAAAGGTTTTACAATTACATGTTACGATTGTAACAGCATCAAGACCAGGGGCGTCATTTTCTGAAAATGATTGGAGGGGCCCCAATGCTAACTTTATATATTCTTATTCCATTCTTACCATGCAACGCCATAGGCCCCATGTTAAAATTTGACATAATTGGGGAGGCGGGGCCCCCCCAAAAGCGCACAAATCGACACCGGTGACCAAGACTATATGAATACCTTTCTAGATAGGCCCTCTCACTTTTCTCCTCTATTTTTACTCGACCTTTTGGACATTTGATGCTGTTGTGATTTTAACGGCGTTTTTCGTGCAAACTAATTGCGAAGTTCCGCATAGGTCCGTGAGAAAATCAACAGCTTTTCCTGGCGAGCGCAACACTCACAACATTGGCTAATCGTGGAGATAAACTGTATAGCTCCAGTCCTGCAACGGTTCGTAGGTTCGTGCCGTTTATTGTTAACTGTGTACCACATGCCTGTCCATTTTCAGACTGCCAAACGAGCTGATTTTTCACCGGGCAACGGGAAACTCAAACGATATATCCTGGGTTTAACGAGTTGAAAACGTCATCGTCGAGAAAACAAGATATCGCTGATTCAGTAGATATATGGTGGAAGGCCGTATGCCATGGAGAGATAAAGGAGGCGTATTCTCAGCACATGGACTCTTGGGAAACCCGGAATAAAAGCTGCAAAAATATATTTACGACACATGTGAAGATCAGATTTACATTACATTTGCAATGAAGCTTTCAATAACCATGGGAATGGGCTGGCAATAATTTTCTGCACATCTGGAGCTGGACTATTTCCCATTCGTCATTCCGAACCAGCATTCCTAGCATTGTTGTCGGTAACAGACAGATACGTAACGATTCGTAGAAAACAGGAACCAATGTGATGTTTCCTTAGCTATAAACTACCACAGCTGTGGTCAAGAAAGATCCGCATTCTCTTTTCTGATGTCGAATGCATTAAACAAGATCTTAATGCTCTTAGTTTGTCTTATGAGCAAGGCAAATATGATACACGTAAGATAAAGCTATTTCAAGAGACTGGACATTTATGTAAGGGACCTTGCTGCATTCTCCCTCTCAGTTAGTATCTATCCCGCCCATGGGCTCTGCTACAGGGGGGGGGGGACGGCGACGGGTTGGATGTTTCCCCCTACATTTTCTTACGGAGTGAGTGAGACCGCGAAGCGGTCGAACGACGTAGTCTTACAGATGGGCCAAAATCC
>VOPJ01011924.1:0-10162 GCA_014673585.1 Semibalanus balanoides | reverse complement strand
CCATGCCGGATGGTGACAGATGAATAAGACTACAGCAAACTGAAAATGGTGCTAAGTCATTGATGGGATTTGCACAGATTATAGGGCAATAAGACGTCTGCTAAATGATTGATGTGCTTTGCACAGACCAAGACGAAGATAGGTTGGGTTTCGTAGTGTTACTGCCACGTGTTCTACTTTGTAAAATACTTGTCAACTGTCATGTTCCCATATCCTGTCACATTTCTTCTCATGGTTCGCATGGCCATGAACCAAAATACCGCAATGCCACTCTTCAAGTGAACCCTGACAAGTGGCGCCTTGGCGCCTGGCGGTGCGAGGAAAGCGATCAGGTCAAGCTGGGTC
This sequence comes from Semibalanus balanoides, assembly GCA_014673585.1. Classification (NCBI taxonomy): domain Eukaryota; kingdom Metazoa; phylum Arthropoda; class Thecostraca; order Balanomorpha; family Balanidae; genus Semibalanus; species Semibalanus balanoides. The sequence continues at coordinate 9,817 of VOPJ01011924.1, read as the reverse complement.
GAACAGGTTTCAATGAACATCTGTGTCCGAATTCGCCACGTGTTGATTCACGTGGTCGCCGTCACGACAGGCAGAGATTGCTGTTGTGATGAACTCATTCCCTCAGCGTGATGGATTCTGATTGAACTTTGATTGCTCTTGTGGCTCGATCGTGGCGAATCTGAACCGATGAAGGGTCGATCGAGACACTGGAAGTGAACACCACACGACACACATTCCAGCCATCACGTTGGCCCAGCAGATGACGGGGCTGTTCCTCTGTTCCCCGTCGCCGCGAAGGTCACCACATGGGCGGAACCATTGCAGTGCACGGTTCGTGCACGGCTGCCCGGAATGGTGGTGGTGAGCGGGGAAACTGTTGTCATAAATTCATCACAAAGGGAGCAGTGACGGCCTGCGGTGCTGCCGGCGGCAGAGGGTGGGCCTGACTGACGCTCCGGGTGCCAATCGGTCTGTAGGAGGGCTGGTCTGGTGGCTCTCAGCTCCAACGCCGTGTGGTAGAAAGGCAGCATCGACGTCCGCTAGATGACCCCTCAGTCCGACATCGGTCAGCGGCGTCTGTGCCGTGGTGAACCGGAGTGGGTGATCTCTCCGAAAGCCATCATCGTAAAGTCGACATGTTTGGATATCTACAGGAAAATCGGCTGTCCTGTCTGTCAGAGTCCGATTATGACCGGTTTGGCATTTGGTCCGTGGGTTTGGTATTTGGTCGGGAGGCAAGAGTCAGTCTAGTCTATGGGCTCCGTCCGGGGAAGATGTCTTACGTTTGTCAAATATTATAATTTTGTTAAAAAATCGCCACAATCGGTGCAGTTGACAAGACGCTTTATCAAACTTACGGCATACTTTGCGTGAAAAAATAATGTTGAGTTACAGTTTTCCATCGTTATTTAGACACAGACAATACACTCGGCGGGTCACTATTTCTGCTATTTCCAGTTTTATCAAATAAGGCAGCGCAACAGAAGTTTTTACGGCATTTGTATTCAGCCTCAGTGGATGATGGATAAGTGCGCGGCACGCCATGTCGGACCCCCCGCACTTCACCATTGCTCGGTATTTGGCAATGGCTGTCCTACATCGCAGTAGCCTTGGTCCACTGGTCTCCCGCTCCTGACGTCATAATTCATCTTATCCCTGCGGCTGCCCAGCCCAGTACAGATGTTGAATATCAATAGGCATCGCGTCCCGCTGTCACTGCCGCTGCTGGCTGTAAGTACTGTTGGCGGAGCTGCCTTGGCCTACCGTTCGTCATGTTACCCCCTGGGTTCGGTGTGTCCCCCTGCTGTCTCCCGCAGCTAACCGGAGGCTGTCGAGTCACCACATGACCATAGACAAGAAACCGCCCGACGGGAGGATTGTCCACGCCGCTTTAGGATCGTCATCTGCGTCTGCCTGGCTGCCTGCCTCACCGTTTGTTCTCCTGTCGTCCCATCATCATTCATCTTGTCTTCTTGTCCTGTCCTCCTGTCCTCCTGTCCTCCTGTCCTCCTGTCCTCCTGTCCTCCTGTCCTCCTGTCCTTCTTTCCTCTCTTGCTCCTCCTTTTCCTCCTTCCTCCGTCGTCCTCCTGCACGCTGCCTCGCGTCTTCCTGCGCTCCTCCTGTCCTTTCCTATTCCTTCCGGTCCTCCCTGTCCTTCCTGTCCTCCTGTCCTCTGTGTTCCTCCTGTCTCCTTTCCTCCTGTCCTCCTGTCCTCCTGTCCCTCCTGCTTGTCCCCCCTTCCCCCGATCCTGTCCTTCCTGTCCTCCTGTCCTCCTGTCCTCCGTCCTCCTGTCTGACCTCTGTCCCCAATGCTGCCCTCCTTCCTCCTGTCCTCTGTCCTCACTCCTCCTGTCCTCCTTCCTCCTGGTCCTTCGGTCCCCTGTTCCTTCCTGTTCCTCCTGTCCTCCTGTCCTCTGTCCTCGCTCGTTCCTCATCCTCCTGTCCTCTTTCCTCCTGTCCTTCCTTCCTTCCTTTTCCCCTGTCCTTCTATGTCCTCCTGTCCTCCTGCTCCGTCCTGATCTCTCCTCCTGTCCTCCTGTCCTTCCTGTCCTCCTGGTTTCCCTCCTTGTTCCTCCTGATCCTCCTGTCCTCCTGTCCCTCTCTGTCCTCCTGTCCCTGTCCTCCTGTCCTTCCTGCTCCTCCTGTCCTCCGTCCTCCTGTCCTCCTGTCCTCCTGTCCTCCTGTCCTCCTGTCCTCCTGTCCTCCTGTCCTCCTGTCCTCCTGTCCTGACCTCTGTCCAGCTGCCCTCCTTGACACAGCGCCGCCTAAACAAGGGCCGTTGGCTGCGACAGACCTCCAGTCTCTGTCTCTGTCGCCAGTCGTCTGCTTCATTCGCTCTATTGTCGATTCAGTGCCGCTCCGCGCTCTGCCTCTGTGTGTGCCGGGCCGCCAAGGTCACGCAATGGTGCGCGCGCCGCGTGACAATACCTCATCTGCATCGCCGCCCCGTCTCCCCCCCGCTACCGTCCCCGCCCCGCCCAGCCCCACCACCGCCCCCGCCCAGCGTGTCTGCCGCCCGTGCTGTGCCGTGCAACTCTGCGTCTGCGATGCCTCGTGTTGGGGCCGTATACTGCTGCCCGCTGCCCGCTGCCCCTCCCCGTCCGCTGCCCCTGCACCGTCCGCCGCGCTGCTCCACCGCACCGCTCGTCGGGCCACCACCGCCCCACACCGCTCGCCGAGTCTGCCGGCCGGGTACCCCGTACAGAGACCGGCCGCGGCACCGATCGCAGAGAGATGATATCAGGGACAGTGCAGACGGCTGGTTTGCAGCCCCCTCCCCCCCCGCTGTCGGCACCCCCGTGCGGTGTGGACGGACAGGGGAGCGGGAGCGGTGAGGAGGGAGGGGAGGGGTAAGACGGCCAGCAGTCGCGCCGCCTGGTGCGATGTCTCAGGCTCTCAGTACCGTCACAGTTCGAGGAATATCCACCCGGGGCATAGCGGTAAGGCGGCCTGGGAAAGACGATATGGACGGAAGGGTTTGGGATCTGGACCTCTGGTGTTGTGGGTGTGGTGTCAGTCTTTAAGGAACGGAAGGGTTTGGAATCTGGACCGCTGGTGTTATGGGTGTGGTGTCAGTCCCTATAGGGACTAGTGTCCTATAGGACACTAGACAGCGATGGTCAAAGCGCCGGGGGAGAGAGGGGTGCGGGGTGTCGCGGTACAGTGCTGGTGCCTAGGATAGTGAACCACTGAACAGCAATGGACGGAGGGGCTGTGAAGGTAAGGGTGTTGTCACGGAAGCTAGTGTCTGTCCCGGTGGCATCAAACCGGAGCACGGCGTCCCCAAGGGCGGATCCAGCCGGCCATTTTTTTTTATTTTTTTTTTTTTGGGGGGGCAAACCGTTTTTCAGCGGACCTTACCTACCCCTAATTTCGATTTTGACTTCCCGGATTTGGTCCACTTTATTTTGCAACCACACGATTCTTATGTTTTTTTTTCTCAATTTTTCTTGGATATGAAAAGGAAATTAGGTATTTATATTTAGCGCCGCCGAAGTGGCGCGAAATTTTAACGGGTTTGCCGATAAAACCCAGAAACATAGGTGGTTCGCCTTTTAAAGAATAAAAAGCTAAACAATGCTATTCATTTCAATTCACCGTTACATGAACCGAAAACGACGGCGATTGGCTTCGTTGATGACGATGAGCGACGATGTGACGCCGCGAAGCGGTGTAAAAGTTTTATTTAGATTCGTGGAAAACGAAATTAAACATTGGAAACAGATTCAGATAACCCCTATGCCTGGTATGCCATTTCGGTATGATGCAAAATATTGAAATTAATGTAGTATTTAATAAATAAATTCTTTCGTAGTAAATCACGATGACCGGTTGGCAGTAAGGGCTTAATAACTTAGGTATATGGGAATAATAACTGTTACATATGCACCGAACTGCAACATTACCATTGGTATCAAAACCACATGCAATGGTTTGAAACAAGCGAGTGAGAACGCTTTCCGCACATAAATGGTCCCTGCGGATCTGGAGGAGCCTGGGACGAAATGGCTTGGGGAGACAGTCCTGGTCTGGTCCCACTATTAGCATTTTGGTCCAGCAGCTTGGACACCGCAGAAGCAGCTTCCTGGTGCCAATGTCCGCGTCTCTGCGTTCGCGTCACCTTTATCGGAAAACGGCAGACTAGCTTAACATTTAGCCCACTTGCAAATTCATATTTTATGAGGGGAGTGGGACCTGGGGCTAGAAATAGGTACCGCCAAGACTTCCCAGACGCTCTTTGTTTGTTTTGTTTTGTTTTGGGCACTGCCCAGACGCTTAAAATTAATTCATTTCCATTTTCCACATTTCTATCATTTAAACAATTGCGTATTTTTTTTGTCATTGCCGCGAAGCGCGCGAAATTTTCGATTTTTGTCATGTAAGATGGATGTATTTTGACTGTTGAAAAGCAATTTTTACCAAGCTGTACGTCCGACCGTGGGGGGGGGGGGCCACATAGTCTCAGGACCTTTGGAGGGGGGGCATGGCCCCTTTGCCCCCCCCCGGATCCGCCCTTGGGCGTCCCCAATACCTACCAGGCAGGCTGCCGGGAGGCGTTGGTGTGCTGCGGAAACCGTAGAGAGATTCCAGACAAAGCATGCGGCGCCGGCCCGGTCTGTACTGAGTATCATAGCAATTAATCAGCCTCTACCGTCATTGTTTTCGGCGAATTGAACGTGTTGAGGTTGTCTGTGGTTAGAGTGGTAACAACCTAATGGTGAAGTCTGCTGTCTGGTCACTTTTTTATGGAGAGGGTTGAAAAAACAAGAGAAACTATAGGAACTTGGGCGGTATGGTTTTGCTCTTGAGATATAAGGATGTTTTTTTGTTAGCGCTTCTCAAAACAGGACGGATGTGACTTGGGAGGTGTTTGGTTAAGTCATCTTCTTTAAGTCGGATTCCTGTACTTGCAGAATAAGCAAAGCATCGAGTTCCGACATATTTGCTAACCTAACCGTAAACAAATCTGACAACCGATTACTTGGATCCACGTCAACTAAATCAACAATCATCACGAGTCACGACAGAGGTCTAAACTGAGACCATGCCGGCCATCATCGCTTCCCAATTTAGCTGGTCACAAGCTTGTGCCTAGTCGATGCTAGTGATGTTTACCGTTTATTTATGGAAGTAAGTCGACGGCACATCTCCCAAAGCACTGATTTATTTTCTATATAATGTAATTGTACTGCATCTTGCAAGTCAAATAGCACCAATGCAAAACACCAACTTCAACGTCTGTGGACTGGGCCAATCGAAGTTTTGGTTGCATGGCGAGCTTTAAGTAAGCACGTCTTTGCAAACCTCTTTATGTCCTTGTATCACGACGGAACTCGTCCAACTTCAAACGATTCGTAGCTGATGGATACCTTCATCATAAAACATTCGCATGTTATATGGCTGTAGTCATTTAACTATTAGTTACATACCACTCGTTTCATACTAAGATCATTGCTGCCCCAATACCATTACCGAGTTCAGCAAATATTTCCGAGCTTAGGCTTTCATTCACCACAGCGATGCAATGTTGTTTCACCATTGACGTCCTACCAGTCTCTGTATTGAGGCGACATTAAATATAATGTATCTGCCATAAAATAACACAAATTTATTCAGCTCAATGTTTATCGCCTGACCACACCGACTAGACCGCCTCATGTCTCGTAACCTCGTCTGTGCTCGACTTCGGCACGTGTTGCAGTATTTTACCATTTTATGCACCTCTGCACCGGGGCACTTGATCCGCCATTTTAAATCGCTCGTTACCACCTATAGGCGGTAACGAGCGCATATATAGCGCAGTCAAGCAGACTTCTGAGTTCTGGAGCTGCCTATGAAAAGGGTAACTGTCTGCGCCGGTCCTGTGCCAAGTAACATACCGGTCGACCGAAGGCTAGGCTGTCGATGGCCCCTCTGGCACCTGGTATGCTTTCTTTGTCGGGGTCCGGATCACCCGGCTTGCGTTTCATGGGTGCCTGTCTGGACGGCCCTGTGGTGGCCGGAAATAGTTCAGCGGCCTGGATACTGAACTGTGTTCAGGATACTGAGCTGTGTTCAGGATACTGAACTGTGTTCAGGATACTGAGCTGTGTTCAGGATACTGAGCTGTGTTCAGGATACTGAGCTGTGTTCAGGATACTGAGCTGTGTTTCAGGGATACTGACTGTGTTCAGGCATTAACTGAGCTGTGTGCAGGATACTGAGTGTGTTCAGGATACTGAGCTGTGTTCAGGATACTGAGCTGTGTTCAGGATACTGAGCTGTGTTCAGGATACTGAGCTGTGCTCAGGATACTGAGCTGTGTTCAGGATACTGAGCTGTGTTCAGGACACTGAGCTGTGTTCAGGACACTGAGAACTGTGTTCAGGACACTGAGCTGTTGTTCAGGATATGACTTGTTCAAGGACACTGAGCTGTGTTCAGGATACTGAGCTGTTTCAGGACACTGAGCTGTGTTCAGGACACTGAGCTGTGTTCAGGACACTGAGCTGTGTTCAGGAAACTGAGCTGTGTTCAGGACACTGAGCTGTGTTATGGATATTGAGCTGTGTTCAGGATACTGAGCTGTGTTCAGGATACTGAGCTGTGTTCAGGATACTGAGCTGTGTTCAGGACACCGAGCTGTGTTCAGGATACTGAGCTGTGTTCAGGACACTGAGCTGTGTTCAGGACACTGAGCTGTGTTCAGGAATCAGGACACTGAACTGTGTTCAGGAATCAGGACACTGAGCTGTGTTCAGGACACGAGCTGTGTTCAGGATACTGAGCTGTGTTCAGGACACTGAGCTGTGTTCAGGATACTGAGCTGTGTTCAGGACACTGAGCTGTGTTCCGGACGCTGAGCTGTGTTCAGGATACTGAGCAGTGTTCAGGATACTGAGCTGTGTTCAGGATACTGAGCTGTGTTCAGGACACTGAGCTGTGTTCAGACACTGAGCTGTGTTCAGGACCACGAGCTGTGTTCAGGATACGAGCTGTGTTCAAGACACTGAGCTGATTTCAGGATACTGAGCTGTGTTCAGGACACTGAGCTTGTTGTTCAGAACACTCGAGCTGTGTTCAGGACACTGAGCTGTGTTTCACTGTTTCAGGACACTGAGCTTGTTCAGGACACTGAGCTGTGTTCAGGATACTGATCTGTGTCAGATATGGGCTGTGTTCCAGGATACTGAGTGTGTTCAGGATACTGAGCTGTGCTTCAGGATACTTGAGCTTGTTCAGGATACTGAGCTGTGTTCAGGAAAACTGAGCTGTGTTCAGGATACTGAGCTGTGTTCAGACACTGAGCTGTGTCAGGATTACTTGAGCTGTGTCATGACACTGAGCTGTGTCAGGATACTGAGCTTGTTCAGGATCTGAGCTGTGCTCAGGATACTGAGCGTGTTCAGGATACTTGAGCTATGTTCAGGACACTGAGCTGTGTTCAGGATATGAGCTGTTCCAGGACACTGACTGTTGTTCGGATACTGAGCTGTGTTCCGATACTGAGCTGTGTTCAGGATACTGAGCGTGTTCAGGATACTGAGCTGTTGTTCAGATACGAAGCTGTGTTCAGGACACTAGCTGTGTTAGGACACTGGCTGTGATCAGGATACTGAGCTGTGTTCAGGAACTGGAGCTGTGTTTCAGGATACTGAGCTGTGTTCAGGATACTGAGCATGTGTTCAGGACACTTGACTGTGTTTCAGGATACTGAGCTGTTTCAGGATACTGAAACTGTGTAGGACACTGAGCTGTGTTCAGGACACTGAGCTGTGTTCAGACACTGAAGCTGTGTTTCAGGACACTGAGGCTGAGTTCAGGATACTGAGCTGTTTTCAGGACGCTGAGCTGTGTTCAGCGACACTTAGCTGTGTCAGGATACTGAGCTGTGTTCAGATTACTGAGCGTGTTCAGGACACTGAGCTGTGTTCAGGACACTGAGCTGTGTCAGGACACTGAGCTGTGTTTCAGGACACTGAGCTGTGTTCAGCCACTAGCTGTGTTAGGATCTGAGCTGTATGTTCAGGATACTGAGCTGTCGTTCAGGACACTTGAGCTGTGTTTCAGGATACTGAGCTGTTTCAGGATACTGAGCTGTGTCAGGATACTGAGCTGTGTTCAGGACACTGAGCTGTGTTCAGGATACTGAGCTGTGTTCAGGACACTTAGCTGTGTTCAGGACACTGAGATGCTATGTTTGGTTTATGTAGGACGGAGGTGTGTCGGGATCAATCTTACTGACCAAGGTGGACTGATTGACTGATGTGGAAACATAGGGTGTCGTAACAACGTGCCGATGATAGTGGGTATAATAATAGACTGAGTACTGACTGATTGGGTAGTGATCTAAAACGTGGTACTTGTTTTGCATCGTATGACTCATGTAACGTTTAACCAAGTAAATGCAACGTTAGCACAAGCAGCAGTTGGTCGTTACTCGTTAGCACAAACAACAGTGAGTCGTTAGTACAAACAGCGTAGAGTCGTTAGCACAAACAGCGGTGGGTCGTTAGTCTTGCAATCCAGGAAATGAGGTACTGAAACAATAGGCATGTTCTTGTCCAGTCCAGCACTATGCGTTTCTATCCAACACTTTTCCCAAAGTCTTACGTCATCTCTACGTCACAATCATGCGTCATATCAGCAAAAATCAGACAGTCAGCATTGGAGTTACCGGGTATACCGGTCCCGAACTTTAGGACTGAATATTGAATAAATTAAGAGGTTTCTTTGAAAATGTGAAAGCGTCACAAGTCATTTTCGAGCATGCGCCACAACTTGGTTATCTCAACTCATAACCCCATGTTAAAGGTGAACTATTCCCATTAACAGCAGTGAGTCGTTACCACAAACAGCAGTGAGTCGTTACCACAAACAGCAGTAGTTTGTTAAAACAAACAGCAGTGGGTCACTACCACAAACAGCAGTGGGTGAGAAATACAATGTGAAATGTAAGTTTATCATGCCTGAAACTGAAAGTTTGATCTTATGAAGGCTGCTAACAAACATTGATTACCAGAATACGATTTATATTCATGTTAGATTGATCACCTCTAAGCCACCAAAGCCTTTTCTCCGTCGCTCGCCAGCTGCTCCGCAGACTATCAAAGTAGGCCGACCCATATAACGGCCTTTGTGTCCATTGAAAGAACCTCCACTTTCGCCTGAGCTATTCCTCATTTCACCTAACTCACTCCATGATGACCTACGGCTTTTGCCGTTTTGCTGCCAATGGATCCGTGAGCATCTACCGAACAGCTACTGAGTGGCTGTCAAACAACTGCCAAACCGAACACCAGCGGCAGCGACTTGGGAGCGATGCTCGACGGGAATTATGCCACCAAAACATCTCACAGCAGCCACCAAGCGACTCAATACCACCACCAGAGCCACGTAGCCAGGATTTGTATCAGGGGGAGGGGCACGTCGGAAAAATGTGTACCTCAGCCATATGCTACTGACTGGTGGATAGGGTCGAGTTTTCAGAGAATCCCATACCATCTAGTGTGAATTTATTTTGCTCAGAGGGGCATGTCCCCTGTGACCCCCTTGGATACGTACCTGCACCACCACCGCCCTTCTGGTCTCATTTTGTCTAGGACCTGACCACTTGGTCGGGTCGGTGAGCTGACTATTCGGTCGGCGATCTGTCCATGTGTTCTGTGATCTGTCCATTTGGTCGGTGATCTGTCTTTTTGTTCGGCGATCTGACCATTTGGTCGGTGACCTGACCATTTAATCGGTGATCTGACCGTCCCCCGCATCTCTCCGCCTCGGGTGATCCCATGCTCAGCCTCCTGAGCCCTCACCACACCGCGCTGTCTCATTAACCATTCTCGGCGACACGCGCTGG
>VOPJ01011923.1:0-10163 GCA_014673585.1 Semibalanus balanoides | reverse complement strand
CTGGCTGTGGAAGCTTCTCGGCCTTACGTGACAAGGAGCACCTGATCAACGCTGTGACGATACAAAAATCGGCCACTTCAACCTCTCTGTAGATCTTAGGGAATAGTCGAGGGTCAAGCGTAGAAGTCATGACAAGACTGACAAAATAATATACATATTTTACCAAATGTGTAAAAATAAATAGCGCGATTTTAAATAACGATGCACGCCTGAGCCAAGGGCGTCATATAATGGACACGTCAGTTTTACAGTAAGTTATAGTGTGGTTCTGTACATTTGAAGACACATTGTTAGAGAACATCAGCTGGAACAGAAAGGCCAACGGTACTTGTACCTCCATTTTACACTTGCCTTAAACACTAGCTAGCTACCCCGCTCATATCCGACCGTTTCACATTGCACCATGTTCGCCAGTCACTGTTGCAGAACGCTGTGAAGAGAAAGTTCCGTCAGTGCAACTTGCAGTTCAATCAAGCTGCTTGTTCAGTTCGTGTCAGAAACTGGCAGTTCTCCCACCAGCCTTATTGCTTGAAGAGCATGAAAGCAGTTCCAGCATGGGTTTTATCTCACCCTTCGTAGAAGAGACCAGCCTCTTTGGACAGTCAGACTGAAGACATCCCAGTCGTTGATGCGACACTCCCAACAGAACCAATAACAAAATTCACACAATCTCGCAGAACCGGACTAAGTCATCAACTCACAGCTCATATCACTCGCTTAGGCTTTTAGCTGTGATGGACACCGTTGATGGCCGCCCTATTTCCATGTCACGCGGCGGCGCGGCGGCGCCCTGGAGACCAGCCCGGTCCAGTGAATGGCACTTCGGGACAGCCTTGAGGGCGGACACGCTTCTAGAGCACCAGGTCCGACTAATTGCCTCTCGATTAGCGAGAGGAATGACAGACCTAATTAGCGATTACTTTTCCCAGGCGCGCGCCCTTGAACTGCGCAAGATCATTGCAATTAAAAATTGGTGCGGCATGGCAGGAGTATAATTGTCAGGCCTGTGAGCGGGCCAGTATTAATGGTAAGCAGACGGGGTCGTGACGGGAACGGAACGGGACTGGCCAGAGACTCCCAGGCTCTCCAAAGAGCCGTGCGCTGCACTGGCGGGGTACAGTCATGACACCATTCAGACAGGGTTGGTGTTAGGTGGAGAGCAGGGCCGGAGATCAGCTGTGACAGCACATAATTTAACGGTTTAGAATGCAAACTGAATCAGCTCATCCGTACAGAAGTTGCCTGAGTATTTAGTCTGATTTTTTAGCATAACAATATTTGCAATACAAAGCTGGAGAGGCTCAGCAGAATACTACTTTGTTTTCTCCGCTTTGTTTTCTCTTACTTTGTTTTCTCCGCCACCAAACTTCGAAGCCAAAATCAGGAGCCAAAAAGGAGCCCTATTGACCAAGGCTTTCAAGATATAAACCCAAAGGCGCTTTAACGCTGATTTCACACGTCACATCTCTGAACATGGAACGGGGAGTGTTTCTGAAGCCTGGCTCACCACCATCACAGCTCCCCGACAATGCCGGGCTGCACCCGTCAGGTAATCTCATCAGTCCAATCCTGTGTTTGTACCGCGGCTCAGCAGGAGGAGACCCAGCGCTCTCCTCCCCAGTCCGAGTTCCCACACCACGCGACTCCCGCTCCCGCCATCTCACATCAAGCACCCCACCTCTGTTTTGGCGCGAGCTCTGTTTTGGCGCGAGCCGGTCGGGCGGCGCGCGACAAAAGCTGCGCCGGCGCGCGCCGCGCGGGCCGCGGCACGTGGCGCGCGCTGCACGTGCTGTCCCCAGTGAAAGGTTTTTTAGGTCAGCGGGGCACAGCCGGCGACAATGCGCCATAGAAACCGACGGCGAAAACAGCGCACGTCGACGGCTGGCCTGGCCTGAGTCTGTCCATCGCGCGCGCATTTCATCCCGCGCTCAGCTCGGCTCACCAATCTGCACCGCGCGTCAAAGAGCGGGGACGGACGGACGCACCGCTGGCAATTGGCATCTGCCGCCTTGCCGCGGATGGCAATCGTTACCTTTCCATCAACTCACACCATATTCTTCGGTCCGGCTGCCGGCTCCCTGTGACGTAATCTTGACCGATCGGAGCCGACGCCGGCCGGAGAGGCGGCTGCCGTCATCGGCGGCGACGGGGACGCCGCGCGCGCAGTATGGAAATGGGCGCGAGGCGCGCGGGAGGCGAGTCGGACAAATGGAGGACAATGGGATGACAGAGGCGAGCTGCGCGTGCCCCTGTCACCTCTGTGACGGAGCACAGCGGAGGCACGCCGGCAGCTGGGAACCAGCGAGAGGCAGCTGCCCACAGTTGGGTCTTGGTTATGAGCCCCAGCGTATGCGTTTATTGGATTCGTGCAGTCAAAAACGATTTTTTTCGGGGGAGGCACCAAAACCATTTCATTCGGGCTGTTGTCCTTAAGTTTGATGATCGAAGGTTTCTGCAGGAAACCTGCATGTTTATATCTGATGATATGCTTAAGGCGTGATACTATATATATTATTTTAAGATATAACTTAATTCAGAAGCCCAGCTATCCGTCGGATATTTGTCCTCTTCTACATTTATCCTGGCCATGTCTCCTCCCAGTACCGTCACCTGGCTTCTCTTCACGCAGGTGGCAGTGACCAGCGCGCTCCCGTCCCATACACAGCCATTATCACCACATTAGCCGGATCCAGCAGCCGCTCCGACTCGCACCTCTCACACTGACCAGTAACGGTTCTGTTAAACCCCCAGCCTGCTGCGGCGTCTCTCCCACGGGTCGGCCCATCCCGGCCACCTGAGCTCGGCAGACGGACAATATCGCCAATTACAGACGCAGGAGCGCTGGACACAGCACACAGGACACGGCACAGGAGGACAGCGGACAGCGGGACCGCGCACAATGCCGCTCGCGCTCGTCAGCGCTCACCGGCGTGGCGTCCCACCTGGTTCGGCCTCGACCGCAGCTGCACCCTGCGATACCCCTGCCGGCCAGGAGGCAGGGGGCAGGGGGGCAGATGGCGCGGGTCAGGTCACAGCCTGACCGGTCACAGCTGGGAAAACAGAGTCGGCAGCTGGTGGTGGCTCGGGCTGATGTGGGGGGCAGCGGCGGGTGGCAGAGGCAGCTGTGGCAGCACGGGTATCTCGGTCACTGCGGGAGGAGGAGAGACCTTCCGACAGGAGGCAGCTGCGGCCGTGACTAGGGCGCACCGGACACCTTCCAGAGACGCAGTCTGTGCCGGGTGCCAGTCATCCAGACACGCAGTCTCACTGGCGGATCCAAGGGGGCATCAGGAGCAAATGCCCCCAAACCGCCTGAAATCGGCGCAAATTTACACATTGCCTGGTGTAGAAGGAAATCTACGCACTTTTACAAAGGACAGTTTATTTTAAAACGTCTAACAATGCATAGGGACGAATCCGATTTTTTTTTTAATTTTGATGATTTTTTTGGGTGATGTCGCCCATGGGCAAAAACTAAATTTTTAGATTTCCGCCAATGCGCAGTCTGTGCCGGGTAGGTAGGTAGGTACTGGCAAGGCACAGCCTGTCAGCCGGATCGGATCTGTCTGAATGACACCACGCACGCCAGGTTTCACTGGTTTTAGCTGAAATGGGCCTGCTACACGCAGCCCGACTCGAGCTGGCGGAGGAAACACGGCCTGGGATTGACTGATAAATGTTTGTTTCAGCCGAATAGCGCCTTTGGGTTGGAGTCAGGTCAGCACTGATTTGAAGATGATCACTATGATGAGGTTTAGTTAGCTTTCCTTTCAGAGACAAAACAAGCGAAATAATTCCGCGAACCTAAATGTTATGTTTTGTGTGAGAGCATAGCAGCTCAGAGCTCACTTAATATATCGATGCAACTTTCGCTTGTTAATTTAATATCTGCAGAGAAGAACAAATTTTTCAAAAAATTGGGCAAATGACAGACTCACCTCTTTCATGTAGCTGCATAACGTATCTTTGTTCCGGGGTCCCAAACATTGTTGTCGCCGTTTCGAACCTAGTCAATTGGCGGCGAACACATCTATTGACCTATGGGGACTCACACCATGTTTGTATTATCTATGAATGCATACATTAATATGCCACACCATAAGAAGACGCACAGAGGGTGTGAAACAGAACGACACGCTGAACGTTGTTCGACTCATCCAGCTGGTTAAGATCATCAGAGAACAGTTTGTCTTGAGATGACATTAACAGGTCACGACATACGAATCGCCACCATTATTTCACGTGATAAATATGTTCCCGCACAGAACCAGCCACAACAGGCTGCAGGTGACCCTTACATATATACCTGGCTCCATATAGTCCCTATGTAGTTTCTGAACAGGTAGTTTGGTAAAGTTACTTTCAGGAACGTTCTTTCATAATATTTAATTGGAAGTCGAACAAAAAACATAAGTTTGTTTGTACAATATTCAAATCTTCTCAGAATGGAGATGAGGCATTTTACAATGGGTTTTATGTGGCCATATCCACACTATTCATGAATTTAACTGAGAGTGTCTTTTTCGCATCTAGCATTGGTTTGGATGGAGCATTCGCATTAACATAAAATAACGCGTGGCGACGTTAAATTATAACTGGGAATATTTTAACCATTACTCTGTCATTTATTTTGTCCTGGAATTCGCTGATGTCTAGATAGTAACTTCGATAAGTGCGATAAGGCTGGACATCTTAATGTCACGGACTATGCGTGGACCCAAACAAGTGACACGGGTCAGGTCTGAATCCATCATTAGCCTGTCACCGGCGGCTTAATCCATGATCGGAAATAGGCACCCCCGCCGTGCGCCGTCCGCGACTTAATAAATCAGAGATGTCCATAGCGGGTGGAATTACCAAGAGCGCAAAGGAAGGACAATGCAGTCGGTAGATGTGAGGGCGATGAAATGGTCGCAGACAATGCCTTCGTCCGTCAATCTGCGAGCGGCACGTCAGAAAACGGCTCAGCCAGGAAATACCGACTGTTATGCTCTTGGTGGGTGTCCCGCAAAATTAAGTTTTTCATTTTCCTGGGACATTCCTTCGATGCCGGAGGTCTCCGGATTTGACACGGCTTATGATCGGCGTAATAATCACCGTCGCTTTGTCCCTCATTTCAGCGCACGGCGTGTCCAGGGGGAGACGACACGGCTAGGGCGTGGTTCATGATTACCCTGTCAATCGCGGCGGCGTCTGTCTGTCATTGAGTCACACGAGGACGGGTCGGGGACAGGTCGGGGACAGGTCGGGGACGGGTCGAGGACAGGGCGAGGACAGGGTGAGAACGGGGCGGGGACAGGAGAGGCGCCCAGCCGCGACCTGGGTGGGACTAATCCCGCCTCACCTCGCAAAACACTGACGTCGCTCGCCTGCCCGTCAAAGGCGACAACGGCTCCGCGGTGGCCCGTGGACCACCGGAAATTACTGCACGTGCAGCCAGCCGAGAGTTTTTCATCTTTAATCCGCTGCTAATCACTATAAAGCTGACATCGGCGCGGCATAGGTCGGGTCGGGTCGCGACTGTCGCGCAGGGCGGGCGGCGGAGGTGGGTTTGAGGTACAGCAAGGCGGCGTGGCCCCCCGCCGTGGCCATAACGAGCCCATCCCGCCAGGACAGACAGGACCGGCGCTGTCCTGTAATCATCCCCCGGAGCGATTAGCGCCTCTCGCCGAGCGGCGGACCGCGGTGGTCCGTCACCACCGATGGTCCTCGGTCCCCAGGTGACACAGGCGACACTGCGACAGACGGTGGCCGTCGCTGGAGTCGCACGCGTCACCAGATTACAGAGCGGGCTGCTATAAAGTGTCGGCCGCCAGCCGGTCAGAGCCGCGCGATCGACCGCCAGACCGGCGCTAATCAAAAACAAACAGAGCACGTGGCTAATGTGTGGGTAGGTCGGATTCGGTGCCGCCGAATTCGACGCAGCCCGTCTGGGTTCGACCCGCCGTCGCTGGGGAAATTATTGGTCTGCGGTCAGACGGCAGACAGCGCGGAGAATGGGAGGGAGAAACACGGTCCTTTACCAGCCGCAAAACACACACAGGTTTGTGGTGGTGACTTCCCGACGCACCGACACAAAGTGCGACAATTCATAATATGAACTTCTCGCAGCAGGTAGAGAACCCAAAACGGGAGATCAACCAGGCGAAGCCACTTAACTGCAGATCCGAGCCTCATCGGTACAGCAAAAGTAATATATGGAGACGGCACTATATGAAATTAAGCTGTGAAATAAGCAAATTTTAGAAGTTTTTAGTGTTAAAATCACTCAGACTTTTTACAAATAAAACATGCATGCAAAGTAATCCACGCCAGGCACGTAGCCAGGATTTTGCTCAGGGGGCACGTCGAAAAAAATCACATTTTGCTCCTCAGCCATATGCTGCTGACCAGGGGGGGGGGGGGGGTAGGGTCGAGTTTTCAGGGAATCTCATTCTATCTAGTGTGAATTTATTTCGCTCAGGGGGTTGGGGGGGGCATAGCCCCCGTGCCCCCTGGTACGTCCTGCTCCAGCCTATCATCATTCATTCACAAACTTTTGGCGAATAAAAAATGCACGCAAATTAATCCACACCTATCATCATTCGCTCATACTAACATGACTCACGCATTTTCTTCAGCTCTCCATTGATATGCTGCGAAACATGGAGGCCAGGAGCCATTGCCGAGAAGTTGCAAGCAAGGCCCATGACCATGCAAACTCGTGAACGTCTCATTATGCATGGACTGGGCTGCGCCTGGTTCCCAGACCGGTGCACTAATAAAGCAGCGCACTTAATTATCACTCTGCTGCTCCCACTTTCATGCATAACCATGTGAGAGAGTGCATAGGTACGTGCTGGTGACGCCTCTGCCGTTGCCGCATCTGCCATCCGCCTAGACTAGCCAGCTGCTCTTTTGCGCTAAATAAGAACATGCATGCATAATTAAAAATGCAAATAACGAATGATAAATTGTGGTTGCATACGGTATTATGTCACAGTTTCCATGAGCACCATCACCTGGATAATGTGTTACTTTCACCATCCCGAAAATCAACGTTGTTGTTGTTGTTTGTAAGCGGTAAGCAGTGAGCAGTGAGTGGTGAGCGGTGAGCAGTGAGCAGTGAGCAGTCAGGCAGTCAGCAGTCAGCAGTCAGCAAGTGAGCGGTGAGGGCAGTGAGCAGTGAGGCAGTGAGCAGTGAGGCAGTGGGAGCAGTGAGCAGTGAGCAGTGAGCAGTGAGAGTTTCAGCAGTGAGCGGTGAGCAGTCCAGCAGTCAGCAGTGAGCAGTTGAGCAGTGGCAGTGAGCGGTGAGCAAGTCAGCAGTGGGGCAGTGGGCAGTGAGCAAGTGAGAGTGGGGCAGTGAGCAGTGAGCAGTGAGCAGTGAGCAGTGAGCAGTGAGCAGTGAGCAGTGAGCAGTGAGCAGTGAGCAGTAGCAGTGAGCAGTGAGCGGTGAGCGGTGAGCAGTGAGCAGTGAGCAGTGAGCAGTGAGCAGTGAGCGTGAGCGGTGAGCGTGACCGGTGGCAGTGAGCAGTGAGCAGTGAAGCAGTGAGCAGTTTTGGAGCAGTGAGCAGTCTTTTGCAGTGCGCGTGGCAGTGAGCAGCTGAGCAGTGAGCAGTGAAGCATGAGCAGTGATAACGTGAGCAGTGAGCACTGAGCAGTGAGCAGTGAGCAGTGAGGCAGTGAGCAGTGGCAGTGAGCAGTAGCAGTGAGCAGTGAGAGTTGGCAGTCAGGCAGTGAGCGGTGAGCGGTGAGGCGGTTGAACGGTGGCCGTGAGCAGTGAGAGTGGGCTAGTGAGGCAGTGAGCAGTGAGCAGTGAGAGTGAGCATGTGAAGCAATACCAGTGAGCAGTGAGCAGTGAGCAGTGGGGCAGTGAGCAGTGAGCGAGTGAGCAGTGGAGCAGTGTTAGCAGTGAGCAGTGAGCAGTGCGGCAAGTGAGGCAGTGAGGCAGTGAGGCAAGTGATCAGTGAGCAGTGGGCAATGAGCAGCTGAGCGTGAGCAATGAGCAATGCCGCAGTGGAGCAGTGAGGCAGTGAGCAGTGAGCGGTGAGCGCAGTGAGGCAGTGGCATGTGAAGGCAGTGAGCAGTGAGCAAGTGAGCAGTGAGGCAGTGAGCAGTGAGGCAAAGCGACAGCCGTCTGATGTTGGCGCGGATTATATAGGGACAGAGAGTAGGACAGTGTCGGTAATGAGGCCGCTGGAGCCATTTAACCAGGCAACAATGCGCTGCTGCGCCATCTAGCCTGCTATTACTTAGCCTCCGTTGCCTGAGGCTGCAGCACATCAGCTCTTCAGAGCGCTGAGAGTGCTGACGCTGACGGTCCTCGCTAGTCACTCAGCCGTGGGAGCCCTGGATGATGATTATACAGCGCCAGTGACGCCTGCATGGTGCACTTACAACGCACGACTCCCGCGCGGGTGATGTGTTGCCTCGCCTGCGTCCGAACGTGCGAGTGTGCAGGCAGTAGTTAGATATTAAACGAATGCCCACTTGCGGTGGTGTCTGCTTTCCCAGCTGCTTATATAACATATGTTTATGTTTACGTTATACAGTGCATCATTCGTACTTCCTTTATGAAGAGAACAATCAAATGGTGTGAAGTTAATAAGTTATTCAGTTGTCTTATTACAGTGACATTTCTATTCATCCGTGCAAATATGATGTCATGTTTACACTTGTACCTGCACAATCTACACATAGGTATGTGCTTGCGGTGAATGAGCCGAATACCATTGTCAGACAGCTTTGAGAGGCAACTAACTATCAACATACCGGGAATTAGCGGCAAGCAATGAATCCCCTCTTCAGTCGATCACTTCTTCAGCTTGCATTATCCCGACGTGACTAGCCCCAGAATGACATACCAGCTCGTTCAGTCATTTAACAGCAAACAGAGAGGAAACTCCGCGAAAAATCGCACATCACCGACTTTTGCACGCCCGTCCGCCACACACATCGCGCTTTGTTGACGGCGCGCAGAGCCATCACACCACTCCTCCAACGCACGGTGAGCAGGCAACTTTCCCAAGAAACACTTACAAACTGTTTGAAGCCTAATGCACGTAATGCACGACGGCGTTGTTGCCACCATACAGGCACATAAGCGAGTTTGGCTGCCGCGTTACGCGGCGGCGCCGCGCGGACGGTGGGACCGACTCCCCTGCTCCCCGCTCCCTCCCCGGATAATTACCGGCCCACAGCGGAGCGGCGGCTAATTGCTGCTGTGCTGCAACCGTGCTCAAGGATCATGGTGTGAACGAACACTGTGTGTGTGTGTGTGACGAGGCTGCTGGAGGCGAGGGCGAGGGTTGCTAAGAGGCTGGCTCCCGGCTCCCGGTGCTCGGCTCCCGGTTTGCGTTTATCGGCCTCCGCCTTCCGGCTCTTGGCTCCGATTCAAAACCTCTGGTTTCTAGCTATGCGTCTCTCGGCTACCGGCTCCTGTACCAATCACCTGGTTCCCACTCTTGCCTCTCCAGCTCCAGCTCCAGCTCCAGCTCCAGCTCCAGCTCCAGCTCCAGCTCCAGCTCCTAGCTCCCGGCTCCCGTCTCCCAGATCTCCCCGTCTCTCGACTCCGGCTCGCGTCTCCCGTCTCCCAGCTCCGAGCTTCCACTCTCAGCCCGCCTGCCGTTTCCACCAGTTCCAGTGGTGTCCGCAGTGTTCAGCCGCCGTTGACAGATGGTCGACTGGCACGCTACAGCGCTGACCACCCGCCGCCCTCCGCTCTCTCGCTCCTCAGTCCTCCGTCCTCGCTCCTCAGTCCTCCTGCCGCACGCAGAGCACGCACTGCAAGACGCACTTCCGGCGCAGAATGAGCTGTTAGTTCCGGCGTGCGTCGGATCGCTCAGCGTCGATACACGCACACTCGGCGGGGTCAGGCGGTGCTTGGAATCTGACCAGGGGAGGTACGGCGGACCCTGAGCTGTTCCAGACATCTTTCGATCGATGATAGGCTGAATGAATTGGCGATTGTCTCGTGCAGATAGTCGATGCAAAGGAATGTTTGCTTCCGCAAGGTAATGACAGGTATCTGCCTGATCTAGGAAGGAATGTTGCACGTTAGAGACTCCCGACGGGTCCCATGAGAAAGTTATTGATAGAGGTCAACGGTATAAAATAAATCTTGCAATGGTTGCCGTACGTAATTCCAAACAGATTATAGTGATAACAAATACATGAAGTAAGCT
>VOPJ01011922.1:0-10166 GCA_014673585.1 Semibalanus balanoides | reverse complement strand
TCCTAAATTGTATCTCTTCTCCAGGAATTTCTAAATAACTTAAAAACCATTACAGATAACGACGTCAAAATTTAGATATGTTGTGGTGCATCAATTTTACGTCTTTTCAAGAAATGTCATCGAAAATGATACATCACTTTGGGAGATAATGACGGTTTAATGACGTCATGTCATGCCATTTTTGGTAGAAAAACGAAAAAATATAGGTCATAGGTCAAATTGTAGAAAATAGAGGTTCAAGGTAAATTGCAAACAGAAAACGTAAAAAAAAATGATTTCTCGGATGTGCATTCTTTTGTATTTAACTCCTAAAAAAAATCTGAAAGTTTCCCTGAAATTAACATTTGCAAGCTATTTAATAAAAAACAGACTACATATTAAAAATAAGTATGGACGATAACCAAAACAAATTGCAAAGCACTATCTATATTTTGAGTGACATTGCTCGCTAAGACGTATAAGTAATTAATGACATCAGTTTTTGACATTATAATCTTTTGCTTTTATTAACCAGATACAGATAATTGAAGGCCAGTGCTATATTATATTTATGAGACAAAACTGATATAGAAAAATGCCTTGTTTATTTACATTAATCAATTTCAAATTTTGACCTTTTATGATCTGATTTTGACCTTCAATGGTTGTCATTTGATTGAGAAGTGGCTGCCTGATATAGATTTTACGTGTTTAAAAAGAATAAACCATAAAATTATGTGTGTGCACGACTTCTGTAGTCCTCTGGTAACAGTGACCTCTTTAAGACCTTAATTCATATAATGTCTTATAAATTTATATATATAAAATATAAATATAAAAGTATAAAAAATTATCATAAAAAATCTAGCCGAACGCCGCCGTCACGCTGCCACAGGTGTGACACCTGAAATAATTACCCGTGACGCTACTAATTAAGATGCGAGCTTGATGTTTTCACGACTTGTGGTCTCTGTTATTCAACAGGTCGCATTCAATTTTGTGTCAAAAATACGATCAACGGCGCGCCATCGGCGCTTGCGCGCGTGCGCCATTCTTTTAACCAGACAGTCACTGGGGTATTTTCTGCAACACGAGTCACTGGGGGAGGGCTTTTCAGCCCCCCTTTTATCTCCGAAACCAATAAGATGATCGCGCTGAATCAAACGGCAATCGATATCCCAGGAAATTTCATTGACGTAAAAAAAATGTGTTGCACTAGAGGTCACTGGTGACGTCACTAGTCAGGTCAAAGGTAAAACACGAGTTATTTGAGTTTATTGGTCATACTTTCCATTCAAAGCCTTTGGTTGCAACCATGATCACCCAGGGTGCTCTCAAAGGTATGATACACATCTCGCATGAGCTTACGGGGGATTTTCGGCAAATGGTCAAGGTCACGGTCAGGTCGCATAAGGTCACTATGCCAACACATCATAAGAAAGTCATGCAAACACATGATTTGTATACTATTTTGCGTGTAGAACTCGACATTGATACTCAATTTACCATCTGACCTAATGCACGTGAAGTAAATGTCAAACAGAGGTCAAATTCAGGTTACAAAAGGTCAAAATTTAAAATTGATAAATATAATTAATTAATATATTGTTCGAGACAGGTTTTGTCTCAGAAATACAGTGCTGCATTTTATTTGTCTTTATCTGGTCAAAGAAGTCAAAAAACGAAATTTCAATGTTTGGCGTCTTGAGTTACCTATACCTTAGATGTCATCACTCAGTCAAAAATAGCGATATCATTTTGAAATTTGGCAAGGTTGTTGCCTATGTATGGTTCTTTTTTCAAATATTCCGTTTTTAAAATATTTTTAATAGTTTTTTTATTTTTGGTTGTTTATTTATTTTTTCGTAATAGGAGATAATATTTATTTTCTTTTGTATTCTTTTTTCGTTTCGTAATATCTAGATTGCAGCCTTCCGGCAGGCGGCAGCCTTCCGACAGCGGCCACTGTCCCAAAATGTATCGATTTGGGTGGGAAATGAGACCCAAATGTGATTTATTTTCCACACTCCCCATTTTGGAAGCAAATTTTCCATTCTTTAATTGCGAAATTATTTCCAAATAACTGAAATTATCGCAATACTGATTCTAACAAATATTGGCTAAAAATACATTATTTGAAGCGAAAAAAGGTGCTTACATTTAAAACAGGAATCAATATCAAAGTTTTTGACATAGTTTTCAACTCTCATGGTCTTTCAGCTCAAATTTTCTGCTCTGACACTTAAACAAAAATGCTTTTTTTAACGTTGCGACAGCCTTCTGACAGCCTTCCGACAGCCTTCCGACAGCCTTCCGTCAGCCTTCCGTCAGCCTTCCGACAGCCTCCCGACAACTGTGCTTCCTTCCAGCCTGCAGCTGCAGCACAGCACAAGGGCCAGTTTCATAAAACAGTGTAGACGAAACTACAACTGTCTGTTTTCTTGCTACGCTAGCCAGCACATTAAAACAGAAGCCGCACGCACAGATGGTTCCAGAGTCATAAGTAAATGGATATGTGATATGTTTCGATTAAACCTGATGTCAACCAAACAAAGTTTAAATGTTGCCAACTCGTCATTCAATATGAATCCACCCTGGTCTGCAGCTCTCCTTATGACTCGCATCAGAGGCCTCAGCGCTGCATTGTGCTAAAAATGCGGAGAGTGTCCTTCGAATGACCCCAAATGACCCCGTGTAACCTCCTCCCACGACACACTTAATTCCGATTGGCAGACGCACGCTGCCAGCGCGTGCCGCGTCTCTCTGCCCCATTGACAGCCAACACGCCGCAGGTGAGATCAGACCTGTTTGACGGTGTGTAAGATTCAGAGCAGCGTCTGAGCTCCCCCCCCCCCCCCCCCGAGGCCTGAAGCTGACCACTGCTTGGTTGCGTTCGGACGTGACGGCTTGGTGCGTCCGTCCGACGTGACGGCAGACATAGGTGCGTCTGCAGGTGACAGCCACCGTCACCGCAGAAATGGTACTGCACCCTACCCTGTCGGGGTCACGTGATACTGGAAGCAGCCTGACGTGATGACTCATTATTTGTCTGGAGGCTAGCAGCTCGGAGAGATGTTCTAAAGGAGGTTAGCAGCTCGGAGAGATGTTCTAAAGGAGGTTGGCAGCTCAGAGCATGGTGTTCTATGTTGGGTGGAATTGGCCTTATAAGTTATAACCGACAGCGACAGCGCGCCTGGGTTGATCTGTAAGGTGATAATAACGCATCTAGAGTTTCGGGGAGGGTGACAAGATTAGATACTTATCTAACGCATTGTCCGTTCAAAACCCTCATTGATCGCACCTGCCCACCGGTGTCGATTTGTATGCATTTCGGTGGGACCCCCTCCCCAATGAGTTAAAATTATAACATAAGGCCTATAATGTTGGATGGTAAGAATATAATTAGAATATCTAAAGTTAGCACTGCCCCCTCAATTATTTTCAGAAAATGACGCCCCTGTATCAGCCTCATTACTAGATAAAACAACAAGACGACAATATGAAAACTGTCCAAACCGTCCCATTCGCATAATCCCCCAGCAAGTTGCCATCGATAGCTGATGACATAGTGGATATCACATTCACGGCATTGGCTTCTAAGTTCAGGTCCGACCCTATCTTCCCTCGCCTTTGATTACGAGTTATTGTTAAAAAAAAAAAAAAAAAAACACGGAATAAATGCACATGATAATCTGCCCTTGAAATATCCTATGCTGAAGTTTGTGAGTGTGTGAGGGGCTAGTTTTGCGGTGGTGATTACGAAGTTATTTTCTGTGAATTATATGCTAGATTGATGTTGGACATTTCTTCGTGCCTTACTTATATAAAATATTCCTTCTAGTGGTGTCATTTTACAAAAATTTCCTGACCAATAACAATCCAATACCGAAGAGGAGGCATTTCGGTTGACCAAATACCGACCGATTTGGATTAAAGCAAAAAACGTTCAAATTGATGCCGATTTTGAAATTAATAGGTGGTGGTGGTGTATGACTTTTATGTAATATGTATAATGTATATTGTATAATGCATACGATACTTATTCTAAAGGACCTTACTTACTCTTGTGAGCAGCATCTTCTATATTCAGATAAAATAATTATGTGTTATATTTAGTATTTGCATTAATTTATGCAATTTTGAGGCAAATAAGCATCAATTTGCGGGACGAAAATAAGAATGCGTAAAAATGTGACCAAAAAGTGAATTGTCTAAGATTAGGCTGACCAAAAAGTGTTCAAAAATGTATAAGCCTGACCGACCGATTACCAAATCGGTCACACTTTTTTTTTGTTACTAAAATTATAATTACCGATTGAGAACACCCATACCTACCTAGGTACTAACTAAAACACGCCTACTTCATAGGCGTGAATTTCAATAAAGGAATGAGAACTCAGAACGCTCATGGTTTTTCAATCCCCTAAAGCTGTAACATATCTTATCATTTGAAGAATAAAAAAATATAATGACCATCAAAGGCGTCGCTACGATTTGCAAATTACTAGGGACAAATCCAGGTGCAGGTGTACTTTAACATGGAACCATGTTAGGAGAGGCTGACAATTACTCGGGACAATGCCCCTAGTGTTCCCAGTGGTGGCGACGCCCGCCCATGAATCATGATGACCAAATGTTTCAATGCTATTTTCTATAACCATATTGACAAACGTTAGCAGGGAAATCGTCCGAACGGTACAAGCAGAGGCGTAGGAACGTGACAAAAAGTGAGGGGGCCAACAAAACTTCGATCTCGTCTTGAGAAGAACTCAATCCCCCTACATGGGATTTTTATGCAGATTTGAGCTCCTTTCGTCTTCGCAGATCTGTTGCGCTTTTTTATAACGAAGTAAAATTTTATATTTTAGCACACCAAAATGGACAAAAAGTGAGGGAGCCATGGCCCCCGCGGCCCCCGCGTTCCTACGCCTATGGGTACAATCAGTGGAAATTTGGTACTGAGAGCCAGTACTACCAGCATATCACTACGTTTCTTCGTAGACATACCATCTAATTAATCATACACACCGACAATAACCATTAACCACAGTTCATGACGATCTAGTTTCGTTCCAGCTCAGACGTATTGATCTGTTTCGCTCTCCGACTCCGCCTCACCTGCCGGCTGCCCTACAAAGGTGGACGATCATTGTATAGTTCCGATTTCATTCGCCAGATGGCAGGAGAGTCCCGTTTCCGAGGCACTGAATGGGCGATGGGAGCGCACGGCAAGGCCAAACGGGACAGCTCAAGAACACGACTCGCGAGACTTCTGCGGTGCGTCCTGCACCCAAATAAGGCAGCTCAGCGAATGTGATGGTATATACGCTGCCGCACGGACCTGCCGCTAGCCGCTGCTGTTAGCCAGCGGCGTGCAGCCCGTGAAGCGGCGCAGATGGCGCGTCAATCGCCGCACCCTTCTGCCGGTGTGTATCTGACGAGCGTCTCGGAGCAGCGCAATCGCAATGTCATAACCGAACCTGACCTAACCTTTATGCAGGTTGGGTCGATACGCGGCCTCCGGCTTCACGAGGGGTTGAGTATGGTGCCTCCTCTGAGGCCTTCGGCTCCTCGGCAAATGACACATTTCCGTCATTATAAACCGTTCGAGAGAGGATTTGTTCGCCCCGATTTAGTGCTTATAATTACATAATTAACATCTATATAATTGACCATTTGTGCTACCCCCGAGACGCTCATTGCGGATCTTGTTTGTCACCGATGGTTGAAGGACTTTTGCTGCAGCGACATGACTTCCAGACGCAGATTGAAGGCGGGCACAAGACAATGAGCGGTGGGGTTCTATGAGGATACGTCGCACGTTGCCCAGCTCACAAGCATACCTGTATTACCCAGGTATGTTTAATGTACGTATAGCCATGGCATAAGTCTAGCCCGTATGAACGAGGTACGCTGATCCGCTTTTTTTTTCTTTTTTCTGAGACGTTCGTAGGCCCAGGACAAATCGTGTTGGATGTAGATTGCAGAAAGCACTAAAAATGTAGAAACATGGCGTGTAGCTGCGAGCGTTTGACCGCAAAATTGCGAGAATCTCAAGGGCATTATTTTCTTGAAAATAATGTCTGGACTTCACAGTACGAGCCTCTGCTGGCTTGGTTCGAAAATTGAGCCGTTTGTTTCTTTTTGGTCGGAAAATGGTGTCATCCGCCTTATGTGCTCGTACGTGGGCAGTTACCTGTCGATACATGCCTATCATAGTGCGTAATGCGTATGTGCCGGTAACTACCAGCAAACTATCGAGTGCAATGGTATAAGTGTATGACATTTACCTCAATTGTATGTCAATGGCGTTTGATGATATGTTCAAACTTCAAATACACCACCGCGGTCGAGTATTTATGGACCAGCGGGAGCCGGATGAGTGAAATAACTATCGAGTGCTCTATTATACGCACCAGGGGAGTAAGTTGATCTGTATGTGATACCACCTGTTCTCTGATACCAGGACCGTGTGCGGTGTGAGCTGCACACCTGCCGTACCACCGGTATATTGTAATGCATGCTGAGTGCGGTGACTGGTGAGTGCCGTGGCCAGTGAGATCGACGTAACGTCTCTAGTCTCCTCCGCCCATAGGTGGAGGATTGTCAAAATGCCAGGGGGTGTTTTTCCACCGGCGACGGTCCAACCTAAGTTGGGGCGAGGGGAGGGGGTAGGGGTGGAAGGGAGAGGGACGGCAGTTTACGGCCGCTTAACCCGCCATTGACTGAGGGGGGCGCTAACGCCCCCTGATGAACTTTAGCAGTAACCAAAAAAACAATTGCGCGATCAACGTGAAATTTCGGATACCTTCTACTGCATCAAATTTAAGTGTTTTGTGCAAAAAATGAAGCAGTTTCGTCGTTTTATTTTGACACATTGCAAAATTTGTGACGTTACTACATACGAGATACACTGCATACAAAAATACAATACAATATAACAAAACTGTAATTTTGCTATATTCTATTGAAGAGCAAAAAGTTGTTTTGCATTTTCTTTATTGATGACAGAGAACCCGTGACATTGGCATAACGCTTAACGGAATTCAGTGTGTCGGTATTGGCCCACTCAATATAGCCCCCAGCCCCATAGCATGACTCCATAGTCGTCAACACACATGCTCCCGGGTCCGGAAGGGTATGTCGATTTCCGATCCGTCCATCAGGCGTCCTCAATATCAGATCCCGCCGTCCAATGACCGGGGGCAGGTTAATCAGACGGTCCGCTGCCCCTCCCCTCCCCGGCGGGGCTGTGTACTGTGTAGCCAGGCCGTGAGCCGCGGTATACCGCCCCCACCCCAGCTCTGTTATTAGTGAGACGCACTATCTCCTGTCCGGTGATCAGGGCGCCATTGATTGCACACTGGAATAGCCGGCTCACTCCAGCCAGCTGACGGAGAATTCGGCCCAGCGGGCAGTCACCGACCGAGCTGGACCGCCCCACGCCACAACGTCGGTTAATCAGAGCCGAGGGAGCCAGCAGCCCTGCGCTGCGGCACCGACTCAGAGCTGGACCGCCCCACGACACAACGTCGGTTAATCAAGCCGAGGAGCCAGCAGCCCTCGCTCGGCACCAACAGAGCTGGACGCCCCACGAACAACGTCGGTAATCAGATCCGAGGGACCAGCAGGCCCCTGCGCTGCCAGGCACCAACCGAGCTGGACCGCCCCACGCCACAACGTCGGTTAATCAGAGCCGAGGGAGCCAGCAGGCCCCTGCGCTGCGCCAGATGGGAGTGGGCAGCCCGGTATGCTGGTGTCCCGTGCTGCTCGCAGGGGCAGATTTCATCGGTATTGTCCTGCAGGCCCGTATAAATGCTTATGCCGTGAAGTTATGTTCAGTGTAATGAATTTGCCACCTGTATGACTTGTATAAAATAATTTCCACGTTGAGTGCATAATGGATGAATTGTTACGAGTATCTACTATCTACACTAAAAACGATACATTATCTTATCTCAATCCCATTTCGAGCACGACGCACGTTAGTAGCTTGCTATTTCAAATGAGAGTATCACAAATGCAGCATGATGCATAACAGAATATGACCGCAAGAAGTTGCATTTTTCCGAGTCTTATGTTTGTATTTATTCGCCTTATGTAACATATCATAATCTATAACAATGGGATTACGCACATTGCAGAAACAAAGAAACGTTTCAGCATTAGCCAGTTTTGAGACTCGCTCTTTCTCGACGCTGTCGCGGCGTTCCGGACATTAACCACATGTACTGACACGTTAGGTCTGCAGCCAGACGCTGAGGCTCACGAGTCAGCGACTTTCTCACTGAAAAGAACAGAGTGCTGCCCATCGGCGTAGTCATGCTCTGTTGGTCTTCCACATTGTCACAAGATCTGCTGTTTTATACCATAAAGTTTTGTGCATGCAACTATCCAAAATAGAACATACTGTCGCTTTGATACTATTACCAGCATGTAACTACTCTTTGGCTTTAGGAAGTACGGTTTATAGGTCAAAATAAGGCAAGGTGCAATATCGTTAATTAACCACCACATTTCTCCGTTCACGCAATAAGTTATAACTTAATCCTGGCTACAAAAGCGATACGATTGTACGCCTTTGTGAACAACATAAACTAAGCTACTGACAAGAGTTCACACTCTCCATTCGGTACGTAGTGGCGTTGTTTAGTTCTAACATGGACAGAGAGTCAACAATGGCAGTGACAGTGCACCCATGAATGCATGTTTTGTTAGCAGATTAGTTCTCCATCGCAGGTCCTTTCGAGCACACCCACTCTCTCGCACGCCACCGCAATACTGGCGATAAGCCGTCATCGCCCGAACCCCCAGAAGCTTCAAAAGGAAACGCACCAGAACTCTCACACCACCACATGTTAGCCGCGCATCTGTACAAACACTGCCAACAGGTTCACATCGGCCACCTGGCACCGCCGCCACCGCCACCCTCCCACACATCCGAGGAAGGAGCCAGCGAGTTTGGTACCGGCTCTAACCGGTGTCGCTGCTGTTAGACTCTCCCGCCCGGCCACTATGCCAGGCGTGATCCCCACCCTGCTCAGCTGAAGCTGCACCCTATCAGACCCTCCCAACTCGCCTAACCATCCCTGCGTACACCACGGAGAGACCACAGCACGCCGCGACGGTACCACGCGACGTAGACATACCGCGACCACGCCCCGGCGCACCGCGAGGTGCTACACTGCACCACCGTGCCTACAGCGGTGCTACACTGCACCATCGTGACCACAGGGTACGCAATGTCGACACACAGTTCACAGGAGGCAGCGGCCACGCCAGGACGGCCGAGCGAGCGATGCGTGTGTGGTCGGCAGACAAGACAGAAGCAGAAGCAGCAGCAGCAGTTGTTCGTTTTCGCCGAGCTTCGGTAGCCTCGTGTCGTCTTCCACGGCACCACGAAGCTCCCGGCGACACCAGCTGCACGGGTTTGAAGCGCGCTCGTCGCCTGCCTCGGCTCACCGGAGCTGCGAAGCTCCCGCGATGCCCGCAGACGGCAGCTCAGCCAAGTCCACCGACAGCAGTTCAGCGAATTCGACAGACGGCAGTTCAGCGCGAAGTCCACTGACGCGCGACTGTTGGAGACTGCGACGCTGCCCGGCCGAGAGGAGACACTAACACCAGCGACGGGGCGACACAGCTGAAGAGCAGGTGTGAAGATGATGACACACTCGACACATGATTCGTAATACGTTTGTGAATTCCGCCACGTAAGGGAGCGCAGCCGGAGCTTTTGATCAATTTCGAAGCCGTTCGATACAAAATATGACATACTTTCCGCTTTCGTTTCATGTAACGAAATGGGATCATTCCACGACTACCTGGCGACTCTTCTTCATCCCAGGGACAGATCAGCAGCAGGGAGGGCCAGGGCGGCTCGGCAGCAGGGCAGATCGCCAGCAGGGCAGATCAGGACAGCAGGGCGGATCAGGGCGGGTGGTAGCGCCAGGCTTCACATCGCTACGCTCAGTTCGACGGCTGACGGTACTCGGCGAAGAGCAGGTACGCGCCAGCCGCGTACACCAACGTGTTGAAGATGCCGAACACCTGTAACGTGACGCAGTCGGAGGTCAGTGAAGGTCATCGGGGTCCGAAGGGGGTCAACAGGGGTCAACGGGAACCATTGAGAGGCCAGCGAAAAGTTGGACCGAAGTCATGAAGAAACATTAATCAGATCTAAATTTGAG
>VOPJ01011921.1:0-10166 GCA_014673585.1 Semibalanus balanoides | reverse complement strand
AGCAGGCACAAACAGACGCCGGAGCTAGCAGGCACAAACAGACGCCGGAGCTAGCAGGCACAAACAGAACATTAGCCGCCCCGGCAAATGAGCCGGCTGTGATCAGGGCGACAGCAGCTTCAGATTTCCTCAGCGAAAATGGGCAGCGAGGAATCTCCGGGAACTAGGTTCGTTTTCCTGAAGTTAGTGAGATATGGTTTACGGGAAGTCGTTACACGGCCTCGTTGACCCGTGGGCAGTGGGACTTGGACCGGCAATTCTATAACCGAGGAAAGGGAAGGGATAGGACGGACCTTCGAGCCACGTGGTCACCATCAGACAGAGGACGCAGCGTCGTCCAGCGCTGGTCACGTGGTTACACAGAGACAGCCAGTCCTGGTCACGTGGTTCCGCCGGCGTCGTCCAGCTTTGGTCACGTGGTTACACAGAGACAGCCAGTTCTGGTCACGTGGTTCCGCCGGCGCCGTCCAGCTTTGGTCACGTGGTGGGCGGCAGATTGCGTGTCACGTGGCCAAGCTGGCCACGCGCGACGCCTGGCTTGTATCGCCCCGGGCATACCAGCCCGTCAGCCAATGGGCGTCGAGAGCTGGGGACAGGGGCGGGCCCACAACGAGCTCCACAATCCACATGGCCACTGGCCGGAAGCTGGCAGAGTTGTCCGTGTACCAGCCCGGCTCGACCCGACCGGGCCGGGCCGGCCCCAAAATAAGGTTGAATCGGCCGGTACACTGTGATGAGGAGAACCAGGGCCTGCACACCTAACCGACTCAGCTGGTTTATTCTATAGCATAATTCATATCGATGTTCGCGACAAGCTACACCCACTCACGTCCAGACCAAGCTGTCTACCATCCAGTTACTATGGGTTCTTACAGCCAGGTAAAAACGGGAAAGTGAAAAGATAATCATGGGCCCCATGTTCCGAGAAAGACTGGGTCCTTGGAACGGCAAGTGGGCGGATTCCAAACGCATATCGAGAATGGGTTATCGCATACAAATTCTGCGGAGGTCTTAAGCATTTTATTTATTACACTTTGAACTAATGGTGTAAGATTCGGAAATTTTCCAAATCATGTCAGATCCAAAGTCCGATTGACTATGAGTTATGACAATGTTGACCGAAAAGTGTCCGATGAGTCCAAGAGTCCGAAAAAAGTAAAAAATTTACAGCATCCTATACACATCAATTAGAATGTTTTACTTCGTTCAATGTCCACAATCACCATCATATCATCATTCATTCAATTTTACATTTGAAAACATCTACCATACCACACACTTTGTAAGAAAACTTCAGAGGATCATTCAAATTTCAATAAACCACATTTAAGGTGCAAAATCCTAGAGTAGGTATAGGTAGGAAAATGCGTAATACGTGAACTTAGATCTATATGCACTGACCGAAGAATTCCAAAATATCTGTAGCTGACGGACAAAAGTCCAAATCGGAATCGGCCCATTTTCAGACGTCCAAAAAGAAGGACTCTTATTTTCCTCACTGGGACCTGGGTACCTACTTTGAACATAACTTTGAACATAACATGATAAATAAATAATTAATTTGCTATTGAATGCTAGAATCCATTCAAGTATCAATTTCAATGAAGAGTATTATAATGTTTGCTCCATCAAGTGATTTTCCTGGATAGGATTATAGTATTAGTAGTGCATTATGTGTAGGTACTAGGTCATTATACAATATGCATGCCACAGCCCACAGCCAAAGTAATCCGAGGATACAATCCCTAATACATAAAATATAATCGGTATCAATACTTTATGTCATGGAAGCACCCAGCATATGTTTAAGTCTATTAAATTCGGATCGAATAAATGCTTTAATGAATAAACTAAAATTTTACAAATATATTCAAACCCATGAAAACATCTGAACTCATATTTACCCCCATTCGAATCAAACAGGGCTTCTGATCGGGAGGGAACACTTCACAGGTCACTCCGGTCACCAGTCAGCAGTCCAGGCCGGTTCAATCAGCAGTCCAGGCCGGTCCGATGGATGTCAGTCTTCACAGTCTTCAGTCCAGGCCGGTCGATGGATGTCAGTCTTCACAGTCTTCATCCAGGCCGGTCCAAGGAGGTCAGTCTTCACAGTCTTCAGTCCAGCCCGGTCCATGGATGTCAGTCTTACAGTCTGGCATCCAGGCCGTTCCGATGGATGCAGTTCTTCACAGTCTGCAGTCCAGGTGCCGGTCCGAGTGGATGTCAGTCTTACAGTCTGCAGTCCAGGCCGGCCGATGGATGTCAGTCTTCACAGGTCTTCAGTCCAGGCCGCGTCCGATGGATGGGTCAGGCTTCACAGTCTTCAGTCCAGGCCGGTCCGATGGATGTCAGTCTTCACAGTCTTCAGTCCAGGCCGGTCCAATGGATGTCAGTCTTCACAGTCTTCAGTCCAGCCCGGTCCGATGGATGTCAGTCTTCACAGTCTGCAGTCCAGGCCGGTCCGATGGATGTCAGTCTTCACCAGTCTTCAGTCCAGGCCGGGTCCGATGGATGTCATCTTCACAGTCTTCAGCTCCGCCGGTCCGATGGATGGCAGTCTTCACAGTCTGCAGTCCAGGCCGGTCCGATGGATGTCAGTCTTCACAGTCTACAGTCCAGGCCGGTCCAATGGATGGCAGTCTTCAGTGGTAGCGTGGCCGCCAGACGTCAGCCGTCCCGTGACAAACACGGCGCGGGTCTGACAGCGCGGCCTATCGGCGGCGATCTGCGGCGGCCGAGGGAAGGGTTGGATGGCCGGCCGCCGACCGCCACCGGCTGACACCGGATAGACAGACGCGCCGCCCGGCCTGGTCCGCCGTCAGACACTCCAGTCCGTCAGACCATCAGACGCTCTAGACCATCAGACGCCCCAGACCATCAGACGCTCCAGTCTATCAGACCATCAGACGCTCTAGACCATCAGACCATCAGACGCCCCAGACCGTCAGACGCGTCCCAGTCTATCAGACCGGTCAGACTGCTCAGTCGTATCAGATCTTCGGACGCCCCAGACCATCGACGCTCCAGTCTAGTCGACCGTCAGACGCTTCCAGTCTATCAGATCATCAGACGCCCCAGACCATCAGACGCTCCAGTCTATCAGACCGTCAGACGCTCCAGTCTGGATGGACCGTGGTCGCTAAGATACCGAGGGATCCGGTCAGTGCGGTCCGGGGTTGCAATGGCTGGCTGATGACCCTCACCAAATCACGAGCCTTCATTTATTATCACCCTTGTTAAGCATACCTGATGCCACCGGTGCGATTTGTATACTTTGGGGGGACGGGCCCCCAACGATTTTAAATTTTAACATTAGACCTATGGCGTTGCGTAATAAGAATGGAATTAGGATCTATAAAGTTAGCATTGGGGCCCCCAATCATTTTCCGAAAATGACGTCTGATGCTGTTTAAGGGTTTGTGAGTATGAGGGGCGAGGATGGCTAGCAAAATAATTCAGTTTTGAGGCTTACCCTCTTATTTTGTACGTCTAGGTCTACATCAGCAAGGACGCAGGAACCGGGAGCAGAGGAGGCAGCGCCCCCCCCCCCCAACATTGTTTCGCGGCGGGGGGGCGTCGGCCCCCCCCAACTTGTTCTGAGGATCGATTTTCTGTTTTACAGTTTTCTGATGAAACAGATCGTTGAAGAGGAATCACATTAAATGTGGAGATAAAAAGTACATGTTCATTAGTTAAATTGCTTGGAATTTTAGGTAGGGATCTAGTATGATGCTTTCCAGGTCGAATTTGAGGCTGTTTAGCCATTTAAAGATTAGTTTAAACTGAATTGGTAAAAACTCAGAAAAAATTGAGTTAGAAGTATTACCCAGTTACCGTAGACGTCAACACATTAGTTTCAAATGATCTAACAACCCCACTAGCGGATCCAGAGGGGGGGCTGTAGAGGGCGCCGCCTCCCCCAAGCGCCCGGTTGTGGGGTCGAGAACGTCTTGGGCCCCCAAGCCGCGGGGAGGTTTGGGGGGAAGTCCCAAAAACACGGCCACGGCCCCGCGACCGGGGCGCCTGGGGAGGGCGGCCGCGGCCTCTGCAGCCCCCTGGATCACCGCCCCAGTCTAAACCCATATGTAAACGTTTAATGACCGTCAGCAATTTAGAGTTCACACTTCGTGATTACAGTAACGATTGCAAGACGATGCGTGAGTTTACCACCTATGCATATCTTGTTTCTCGAGTTAAAAAAATATTCTTCACACAAATTGGCGTCAATTTGAACGAAAAAGCACAAATTGAATTTTGGGCTGAAACCTCAAAGTTTCACAAATCTGAAAAACTATTTAACAGAAATTATATTTCCTTTTATTTCCACACGTTTTCTTCTGGCCACTGACTGTGAAACACTGATTTTCCACGATTTTGTCAATTGTGTATTGTTTTGCCACGAGGATTATCCACGCCCGTTAAATATTCACACATTTACAAATGTGTTGTCCATAAATTGATAATAACCTAACAATAGGTAACATCTAAGCCAAAGCAAATTTAAGAGGAACTATTTTATATGGGTTCCCCCTTAAAAATTATTTAAGGGGCACGTGGCCGCGCGGTCTGCCCGCCCCCGTTTCCGCCGCCTATGATTCTGCAGGATACGCAAGATAGCAGCCCAAGTTCCCCCTTCTGAATCATTTTGTTATTCATCGATCCATTCTGAAGAAACCAGGGTGCAATTTTTGTAAGTGACCTACTTACAGTCAGCCGAGTCATTCGGAGGTCACCAACAATGTTGTCATTAACTCTCGATAAAATCCATCTAAAGAAGTTGAACGGCCACCAAAAACCGTGTACAAGTTCAAACAAATCGGTATAGTGGAGACGTGTCTCAAATAATCTTTTGACCGTTTGGTATGGGTCTCATTGAGCCTAACTATTGACCTGAAAATAAATATTGGGGGACCACGTTGGCGATTGCATTTGTTCAAGGGCGTTTCAATAGCTTTCCGGTTTGTTCCTAGAGCTATAAAATTTGGAGGACACTGTTTGGCGATTGCATGTTTCAAGAGCTTTCAATCGCTGTTTCGTTTGGTACCTAGGAGCTACATAGTTCCGAAAGAAATATTGGGGGATTCTGGAGCAAAGCCCTGAATAGTGGAAATCTGACCTTTGATGACCTCTGGGGACCTCAATATTGACATGGTTAAATAATGACGTATAGTTTCCAAATTCTACTTTTTGACGAGTTTTTGAATGGGTGTTCCCTTCCCCTGGCACAGCGAGGTACGCCGAGCACCGGCACGGGCGCGGTTTAGAAACGCATCAAGCAGTCCAAAAAGTCAGTTACCTATGATTTTAATGGTATCTGCACTTGTAAGTATCAATTTAGCGTTGTTTAAGGTATCACGCTAAACTCAAATGTGGAGGAATCTTAAATTCAGGTCCAAAAGTCATCCCGAGGTACATAAGAGGGTCACCTGCTGATTACGGTCATTAGCGTGTATAACATGTTTATTGGCTATTTTTTTGGCGTCTAGAGCGTGAAAAAAGTTTAAAGCGATATCAGTTGTTCAAAATAACTCGAAAGTAGGTATAAAGCAAAACGCAAATGCATTTTATATCCACGTAGAATGCCGTCGAAAGTGGTCGATTTTGGTCTTTGGAAGGTCATACAGTTGTCAGGTCAGTTTTAATGGTATCAAACTTCAAATTTTTCACACGTCAAATCTTGTAAAGTTTCGTTATATTGCGGTTATCTGAACATGTTTCTTATGACATGTATTCATGTTTTAGCATCTGTTTGTTTTTTTTATTTGTCATCATAACATGCAAAAAAAAATCCGTATAGCAGTATGTAGCCAAGGCTATTGTCAGTCCAAATTAAGGTATCCAAAGCACCTGTATGACGAGGTTAATGCGTAAATAGGTAATACCTACAACCAAAAAATGACTAGTGTTCAAATGGCAGAATTCTAAAGTGAGGCAGGATTTCCGGCTGATACTCGTTGGCAGGCTAAAATCCTGCCCCCCCCCCCAACTTGAACATACTTCCTGCGTCCCTGTACATCAGAATCAGAAGCAGAATCAGAATCAGAATCAGATTTATTAATAACATTTCCAGTATACTGGCTTTTCCATGTTCCTATTACAGGAGAACATGTCTTTAACATACGTCGCATCACTTATCAGGAACAGCTATCATCATGCATCACATAAAAAGCATCGCCGTTGAGTGCTTTACACCACATAAGTCACATTTCTACAACACCACAGTTACTCCTGATGGCTGCGTCTTGGCCATTCCATTGTTGCAGGGCTCGATAATGAAAGGAGCGGCGTGCCAGCTCGGTTCTCACCTGCGGTAGCTGCAGGAGGGGTGCTCCTGATGAGCGTGACGTACGGTCGTACATACTGATACATAGCTGATAGATGCGCCTTTTGCGTTGTAGATGGAGTTCGAGGCCGGGCGCTGAATAGACTGTTACGCAGATACTGATCCCATATATCCAATCACAGTGGCAGTTCATTCGTAGAATTTTGAGTCAAAACCTGTAGTGCCGTGACACCAGGGACGTAGCCAGGGGGCTAGGGCCATGGGCCCACCCTTGAGCAAAATAAATTAACACTAGATAAAATGGGATTCTCTGACGACCCGACCCGACCCCCCACCCCCACCCCTGCCCCCGCCCGGTCAGCAGCATATGGCTGAGGAGCAAAACTTTTTTCCCCCGACGTGCCCCCCCCCCTGATAAAAATCCTGGCTACGTGCCTGCTTGACTCACTGGCTTGGGTTACTGTTTCTCTAGAAAACACCACTTTAGACACGGTACTCCAAGTGACTTAGGTAATACAAGAATGTAGGCACTCATAAATGTGCTGAGAAGCCTTCAGCTAACACACACATTGTTCTGATTTGCATTGAAAAATGGCTCGGCAACGATCGCAATCAATGCATTCTCTGCCAACTGCACATCAACTGAAGCGGAGCTGTGACAAGACGATTGACGCACTGAAGTCCAAATATGGACAGCGGACTGGAAAGAAATGGTAATGTTCACCACACGAGCCAGCCCTTACAAACCAGGGTAATGCATATCTACCTTCTCGTCCAAATATGGCACATGCATGCCAAACGAACGATCTACATATCTGTTGTTGTATGTGATTATTTACGAAAATAGATTCAAAGGTAAATTTGGGAAATGTTACGGTGGTGTGGTATAGTGGTGGTGATTGTGTGACGGTGACGCACCGAGTGCCGCGATTATATGGCATCTATAGAAACCGGTACTGAACAGTGAACACGCCGGGGAGCAGGGACAGAATCTGACCCCTCCTGGATTTATAAATAACCTAAAAATTTTGATACCTAGAATCTAGATATCGACGTTAAACTTTAAATACCTTGTGCTCCATCACTTTTACGCCTTCTCACGAAATTGCAATGCAATTAACGAGTACTTTGGGAGATTATGACGTTTTAGTGACGTCATTTCACGCAATTTTGTATGTGAAAAAACGATACATATTTGGAGGTTTGTATGAATCGAATTCAAAAACAAATTGCAAATACAAAATAAAAACAGAAAGGAAATTACACCTGCTTTAACCCTTGCCCAACAGGGGTCCCAAAGCGACTCCCTGAGGTTTTTCTTGCATAACTGTTTACACATGTTGCTGATTGTGCTGAAATTTGTATTAGCTGAGCTAACAACAATTGTACGCATGCTGTGAAAAATTCATTAAAATTGATCGAAAAGTTTGGGAAATAATGACGTTTTAGTGACATCATGCACGTGAAAAAGTGATAAATATTGAAGCAATCGCAGTAACCAGAGTTTTGCAGCAAATTGAAAACAGAAAATGTTAAAGATATAAAATGACATTGTATTTTAAATGGCGATATAAAATTTTCGTAATTTTTAGTTTTTGACCCCCCCCCCACCAAAAAAAAATCAAAGATGTAAAAAAAAAATGTGAAAGAACTGAGAGTGGACATTACTCAAACAAAATTTCAAAGCAATATATCGCATTTTAACGGAGTGAAGGCTCACTAAGTATAAGAAACTTATGACGTCATTTTTTAATTCATTTTTTGGGACTTTTTTACCAGACACAAGCAAATAAATACTTTTTTATTTCTGAGATAAAACTGGTCTAGGAACACATATTTTAATTTATCCATTTCTAATTTGTATGTTTTCTGATCGCTATTGTAGACGTGATCGGGTTGAGGCTACTAATGCTAATCGCCCATAGCAATTTCCATCTATGGTGACGATTTCCGTGACCTAAGAGGTTATTAACTAACCAGACTTAAAAGTCATACATTGGTCAGATAGATAATTCAACGACCAACAACTTGACGCTAACCAAATCAATTTATTTTCGTAACTTTAATAATGACGACGGACAGAGCAGAATCGCTATTTTTGGATGTTGTCAATTTTGGGTCATTTACTTGACCTGGAAGGTCACCCGTTGACCTGAAACCAAAAAATTATGTACCTTTAGATTCCTCTCATGACAGGCAACATGCTGGTTTTTACCGCGTTGCTCTATGTTGCTTAGTTTGGAGGTTAACAGGGGGGTCTTTTTAGGACCCCCGTTGGGCGAAGGTGAGAAAAGTTCTCGTAGGACGAGGGTTAAAATGGTCATCTAAATTG
The DNA here is from genome assembly GCA_014673585.1 of Semibalanus balanoides. Lineage (NCBI taxonomy): Eukaryota > Metazoa > Arthropoda > Thecostraca > Balanomorpha > Balanidae > Semibalanus > Semibalanus balanoides. The sequence goes on along the minus strand of VOPJ01011921.1, from coordinate 1,551 downwards.
TCTGTTTTTGACGCATGTCCAAACAAAATGTAACGCAATATCTTCACTTTTGACTGACTTATCGCTTCCAAGTTTGAGTAACTCATGACATCATTTTCTGAAATAGCGTTTTTGTGTGATTTTATTGACCATCAGACAAATAAATATCATCGCCCGGTCCAGTGTTTGCTGCGCATGCCGTGGCAAGTCATGACTAGTGTGCTGATAGGCCGACTTTGTTGCTTCAGACTCGCTGGTGGCGCGGACGGGTGCTGGTCTGTTAGAACAGCTCTTTTGCACGGAATACACATTTGACATTGACATTGACATTGACATATTAAGACCATCCACGATTAACTCGTGGCTATTCGGCCCCTCAAACACGCAAACGCATACACACACAAAACACACATACGTACACACGTACACGCGAACACGCACACGCACACGCACACAGTTGCCGGCTGATCACGTGGCTCCGCCGCCGCGCAGATGGCGCTTCAGGCGTCCATTTGTACGTAAAGTCACCTAAAATAGCTCAATTTTGATCTTTGACCTGACCGTGACCTGACATGTGACTTGAATTCGAAAATTGTGTGTGTGTTTAGATGCGTCTTATTAAGAGCTTTCGATAGTCTTTCACGGTCTCGCTGCGATTATTTGTTCCGAAGATAACGAACGAGACCAGATCAGTTTCAGTCTCTTTGCGAGTTTTTGCTCGAAAGATACGAAGGGGATCGAATCAGCCCCGCGTGGCGTGTTCGGCTGAATGCCACAGCACAACGCGGGTTAAAGGGCGATAATGATCTTTTGATTTATTCTCCGCATTATCTTATGCAGCATGTATGGAATACAAGTCATCGCGTCTGAATTTAAAACTAAAATAGCATCTTTTTTATTTCAATTTTGTATTATACAAAATAGAGACTTGTACATACTTTTTGGAGGTGATGAACATTGGGTCTGTTCCCGTGGTGCCTCAACCTCGCCTAACCTCCTCCAAGTAGCTCCAACTGCAACCAGGGCCTCGGCTAAGGAATTTTCACTGGGGGGGCAAGCGATAAAAAATGCTGCTAAGGCTTAGGCTTGCTTACTAGGCTGCTTAGCGCAGGCAACATAGCCAGGATTTTTATCAGGGGGGGCACGTCAAGTGGTAGAATCATATTTCGCCTCCTCAGCAATGTTGTTGACCGAGGGAGTAGGTCGGTCGTAAACAGAATCACATTTGGGGTGGCATGCATCCGTTCCCCCCTTAGCTTTTCTAGCTACGTCCCTCCCTGGTACCCCTTATAACCTACATAGCATAGGTACGAAGCCAATGTTAAGTGTAATGATAACAATACCTAAGTGTAACACAGAAATAAAATAGTAGAATAATACAATAGTGAAGCTAAATAAAAAAGCTCGATACAAACACGCTCATCATCGAAAGTCCACACCTGTGATGTCGATTTTTGAAAACGATTGGGAACCGAACAGAAACGGAGCAAAGAGATCCACCGACGCCATTACTTTACCAGTACAACTAAATTAGTCAAACATTAACACATTTACTGAATGAAGATCTAAGCG
>VOPJ01011920.1:0-10181 GCA_014673585.1 Semibalanus balanoides | reverse complement strand
TGGCGTCTGTGACAGGGGCGGCTCGGCAGGACGAGCTGTCGCTGAACAAGCTTGCGTTTAGACGTATCATGAAATAGGGACTAGGGCTCACATCATGGGGAATCTACGCCTTGCGTGCCTGACGACGCTATCCATTCGTTTTTAATGTTCCTTGTTTCAAGCACGTCATTACCTGTTATATCTTTTATATATGTGTCAAAATGCGTGCATGTGTTATGCAATGCAGAGTACAGACTGTCAATAAACAGTACCCACATGAATTAATGGTAAATAGGTAGTCGTCGCTGTTCCTTCTGCAATGTTGAGCTATTCGGCTACGTGTATATAATAAAACTTAACCCGTCAGAGATGCAGCTTGAAATTGTCTATTGCATGGCAACAAAGCGAACATTAGTTTTAGAAATATTGAGCACCGTCGAAATGCATGCAGCCGGTGGCACACCACTAGCGCCATCTATCAATCGATTTGGAAGCTTAACATGGTTTGCTTTCAGAAGTGATTATACACTCAAAATTGAAGATCTCCAGATGAAAATGGTTCCACATTATTGTCAATCATCTATTATATAAATATTTTGGTCATTATTACCGAAACTTACAGCCATTTTGGTGACAGAGGACGAAATGTCCGTTATTCATAGAAAATGAAAACTTTCAAATCGACGGTGCGCCCTCGAATTTTTTGAAAAATTGTTTTTTTGAGGTCGGATTCGTGATCAGCGCATGCAAAAACATCAGAAACCACCCGGTAGCGATTGCCCTGATGAATAAATGGTGATCACGACCCTAACCTTAACTGGGACCACTGACACTTTCGTTTTTTCACTTTTGATCATTGCCCTTTTTAGCTTTAGCCATCAAGGGCACATTTCACCTCCGGGACGCAGTGATCCAAAATCGGAAAGGACTGCGTCCCGACGGATGGGGGCTGCGTCCCGAATCGGGACGCAGTCAATACGTTAAAATATGCCCTGGTATTACGACATCCGAACATCCAGCAGCGCGCTCTGAGATTAGATGTCGCAATCCTCGTCTGGTGGACTTTCATACACCCCGATTAACCATGCAACATATAGAAGATCATTGGGTCTTGGCGTGCACCAAATTGGGTCCAGTTTGATGAAGCCTTTTTATCATCAGACGCGATTTTTCTCTAAAGTCGGTGATTTGACATGTTCCATTGCTGTGCATGACACGTGCTGTTCTACCGCCCCTTTTATGACGCACTATATTATCAGCAACACGACATCCATCCATGTATTCAGTAGTCATATGCAATGTTAAAAATGGTACGTTAAATGACTAGCAGCAAAATAGGTTCTTAACAGCGTTATTTTATATCCCAAATCACTGTTTTTATATGCCCCAAGTTTGTGCATTCCACGCGCCGTGGTACATATCAGAGCGCACCATACCAAAAACAAAATGTATTTGATGGACCTATCAAATGGTAAAAACCTAGACATCATCGGCTGCATGGTTGCGGAGTTATAAGCTTCTGAGAAGAATAAATAACGTGACGTTCGGGAAGGATCGGGTCAAGTAAAAATCGGTCTACACGGCGAGAAGCCTCGCGGGCGCTTCGCGCCCACTGGGCATGGCAATGGAAACTGGTTGGAACCTGACAAGTGACAGCCTTTGTAGGCAAAGTGGCAACCCTTGATGACAGAAATAAATTCGCTCTGAATTAAAAAAAAAAAAAACAGTAATCGATTTACCAGTTGTTGCTGTTGTTGCTTTTCTGCCAAAGTTACTAACAATACTTTGTATATAATGCATACATTATAATATTTCTTCCGTTAAAACTTTAACCTAAATGCTATTGCATGTCTAACACGGTTATTCCTTGACAGAGCAATCATTTAATCCAGAACAGCAATATTTCACGTCAAATGATCCCTAAACTGACTATTCTCGTCATCGTCACTGCATGCTGAACCTGCCTTCCACCACCCGACAAACCCTGATCCCTCCTCTGTGTGCCTGCTTTGACCCTCCTTCCGCCTCCAAATCATCTGTCCCGCAAATGACCTGCGCGTCAATTGGTCGCCGGACAGCTAATCGTCTTGTCCGCGGCTGGGCGTCGCCGGTGCTACCTGTCGCCGCAGTGTCGGGAGGACATCAAAGTCGCCGCGCCGCCACCGCGCGTGCGGGCGGTGACATCAGAGAAAACCTGGGACGGCGGGAGGTAGCCGGCCACCGCCATGTCGGACCACACAGTGGCTCGGATAATGACGCATGCTGAGAGGACTTGGTGGTGATTTATAGATATACTATACCGCCGCTTTCTTACTAGTCCGACATTTACCCATGCTTGAGCTTGTATGTATTACACGGATCACAGGGATGCTCATAGGAACCCGCTTTTTATCCGGGTTCTTATGCGATATACATATAAGACAAAGCGGCAGGAAAGATCCCACTGGGTTGCCAAGTATATCTCCGTACAATTGTACCAGTTTTATGACGACGGTTCCATAGATAGTTAGCTTTCAAAGGCAGATTTTTTTAGTTTTCGATAATTTCGTAATGTTTAGGGAGTGAGCCTCACAAACTATATATAACACAAACTTAGAGTCAATATTGTAAAATTTACAGGTTTGAAGAAAGCTTGTAATTTGAGCACCCCTGTTACAGTTTGGGTCTGAAACTCATACTTTCTATGCTGTAATCATCACCTTTTATAAACTTTGTTTTCTTATTTATATGAAGGTATTTTGAAAAGGCTTAAATGTTTATATATGTGAGCGGTTTCGCCCTTTACTAGCAACATTTGCGTGAGACATGGGCTTCAAGAAGTCTAGAAGTGAGAGCTTTATCCTCCTGACCGTTGCTTGCTATTTGACATAGTCTCCAAATACTTATTTCCGGTCGTGTGAGGAATCTAAATGTATGAATTTGTGTTAGATTTCAGGTCAACAAGTGATATTTCAGGTCAAGTGAATGACCTCGACTCGACCACGTCTAGAATAGCTATTTTGCGCTGTCAAAAAATCCAAAATTAGAAATTGATAAATGTAAACTAAAAAAGCATGTTCATATATCAATTTTGTGTAAGAAATACAGAAGAGGTATTCATTTTTCCGTACCCGGGTAAATAAAGGTCCCAAAAAGTGATAACAAATTACGACATGTGTCTCTTTTACTTAGAGAGGCATCATTCCAGTCAAAAAAAAAAAGATATTGCTTTGAAATTTTGGTTTGGGTATCGTCCATACTTATTTCTTTCACATATCCATCGTTTTAAACGTCATTAAAGATGTTGATTTTGAAGCAATTTTTGTATTTGTTTTATTTGTTGGCGGTTGAAAACTGAAATCTGACATCGCCGTTTGAAATAAAAATATATTTTCTATCTGTGACTTTTTCGGCTTACAATTATCTGCAAACTCCACTCTCTACGATTTTGTCAAGCATTTATCATTTTTCCACCAACATGACGTCACTAAAACGTCATTATCTCTCAACCTACTCAACCAATTTCATTGAAACTTTGATAGCGTACGTATAATTGTTGTAAACTCATGCAATGCAAATTTAAGCCAAATGCACCCCATGTGTAAAAGTTCATTCAATAAAAAAACTCAGGGGGCTGTCAGCCCCCCCCCCCCCCCTACCCTTATCCCCTGACCCCCCCCCCCCTCCTGTCCCCGTAGGGCGAAGGTTAAAATTGCGGCACAACAGCAAAGGTAGTTGCGTCAACGCTGCGCGTACAAGCGGCGACATAAAAGGGTATACCTGAAGTCTGAACAGGCGATGGTGCTATCTTATCCATGATGGCGTTATCTTATCCTTATCCATGTGTTCGACGACAGGGCGACTGAAATCACTCAGTCTGGCCTGTCTCAAGTACCTTGAGCTACCTCTGGTCCCTGGCGCTTTCCGTTTGCCGCTGCCCCGCCCACACGCACACATCGTGAACTTGAGAATGAAAGTGAAATAAAATACAGCAGCTTTTCACAACTGATTAGGGTTCGTTGCCGATTTGATTTGCTACCAAATAAAGCTGTCACAACTCACAGACGTGAGATAAACTCACCGCACAGCAGGATGGGATGTGATCAGTCGTTTCAGGCCAGTTTTGCTTGTCATGACGGGCCAGGGGTTCTGATTATCCACCTTTGTTGACTTCTAAATCGATAAAGTAGCATGCTAGAGAGGCTACATTGTAAATTATGCTTGTTTGCGTAACCGAGTGTGTTTTACGCATGACACTTGTTTCGCAACGATGGAACTGATATCCTTAATTTGAGAGCTGTTTGTATTGCATGCCACCTTCACTTTTTATCCATATAGTTTCGTTTTACTGGTCTGGATATTGTTGGGAAAGATACTGGTGTGGTAGCAAAAGTTAAGGCGCGGAAATGAAACTGAATGATACAATTGAAAGTTACTAGCTCGCTTTCACCTATTTAAAGCTCTTGCCGCTCTGTTCGACTATTGTTACTTCAGTTTTAATGACCATGTCACACTATGCATAGATGGGGTCACACCAGGACAGATCGACAAGGGGACAACACCCTTCATCTCCGATTTCGATAAAAGTCCGCAGTAAGGGTTATCTGGGGCGCCAAATTGCGCTTGGCAAGTTTCAGCTTAATTGGAGTTATGGTTGCCGAGTTATAGCCTCCGGCATTTTCGTGGGGTCACCTTGCTTGACTTACCCAATCAGCCAATAACTCCATAACATATTATCAAATTCCTAGAAACCCATACATGTTTGGAATGGCAATGAAGTGAGAAACATCGTCCCAGGCCCAGTTTGTATTTTTGTGTGGATTCTGATGAAATGACCTGTGACCTCTGGTGATCTGACCTGACCTTGAAAGGAGCGCAGTGAAACTAATTGTGTTAATATTTTTGTAATGCACTTAAGTAAGTTATATTTGCACATACAAAATTGAGATATATATATGTTTTCTATTAGTATACTTTTAATTGCTCATATTGAAGCGTTTTCTCTTTTTACCAACAAAAAAATAATAATTTGTCCCGTGATGGCTTTGAAGGCGGCTTCTGTGTCACACAAAGGCTTCAGGTTGCAATATAAACCACTTGGAGTTTAATTTGAGTGAATTTATTCATGGTCCAGGTGCAATTGTTGCTCAGTGACATGTGGTAAGGTGACATCAGTGACAGGTGACAGTGACATCAGCTAAGGTCATCTGAGGTCATCAGCAACATTTTTGCAATAACTCTTAATATAATATAGATAAAGACGTGCAAATTACATCACTGTGTGTTATCGTCGATTCGTGTCGCTCGATAAGCAGCATTATCTACTTGGGTCACCAAATGACCTTGACCTAAGATAAAATTTTGATTTTGTCCTAACCAGGTCACCAGTAATATATTTCGAAGCAACTTGAAAAGACAAATACGATGGTGTTAAAGTTTTACTCTATGTTTATGTAATCAAAAGTTATTACGAACAACTGTTTTTACTAGCAAACACGAACAACTGCAACATGTTCGTGAATAAATTTGTGTATATTGAACATAGATAAATAATTTTAACGCCATCATGTTTGTCTCGTCAAGGCTCTTAGAAACATATTAGAGGTCACCTGTTTAGGTCAACTTAAAAATTAACCTCAGGTCAAGGTCATTTGGCAACCCAGGTAGGTCATATTGTACATGGGGCGACGCAAACCGACGATAAAGACACATTGGTGTAAGTTGCAGGTCTCTATCTGTATTATATACAGAGTTATTGGCAAAATGTTGCTGGTGACCTCAGATGACCTTAGCTAACTTTGCAGAGGTCAGTGAGCAGCAATATCACCTGTTACATCAATAAATTCACTCAACGTATCCTCCAAGTGGCTTATATTGCAACCTGAAACCTTCCTGTGACATAGGAACTGCATGAAATGCCATCATGGAACAAAATAATAATTTTGTGGTGGTGAAAAGAGAAAAACATGTTATTTTGAGCAATTAAAAAGTACACTTGTAGAAAATACCCATCTCCAATGTTTGTCCTGTGCAAAGATAGTCCTGTGCAAAGATAACATAAAAATATGATTTTCACGCGCTCGTTTTCAAGGTTTCTGTCAGCGTCACCAGAAGGTCACAGGTCATTTGATCAGATCAACATTGAAAAATACAAACTGGGCCTGGAGAATGATGTCCCTTACATTCATTGCTATTTAGAAAAATGTATGGTTTTCTAGGAATTGGATAAATTGTATGGAGTTATCTATAGCTTGATTGGCGTTGTCATGCAAGGTGACCTCACGAAAAAAAAGCCGGAGGCTATAACCGGCAGCTATAACTCCCAAGTCGAAGCCGTAACTCGACAGGCGCCGGATTTGGCGCCCCAGTTAACCGTATAGCGGACTTTTATCAATCTGAGATGTAAAGTGTTAATTTTGGCGTTTTCATTTGTGATCTGTGTCTGGGAATGCCCCAGACGACAAATTTTCAGTTTATTGCCCAAAAGCTCTTTACAATGGAATATATGATTAACAATGATATGTTGTGGAGTGGTGCTGTTCTGGACTTTATTTGTGGTCCCCAAAGCTAGCATTAGCCGTTTTCACGAATGGTTTATTTTTACCCGGTAGTACCCGGTAATATTTCGTGCATTTTTGGTAATTGAGTCTAGGAACGCGGCTTTTCCCAGATATTTGTGGTATCAATTGAAACTTTATGAATTCATGTACAGTTATCTGCTCTTACAATGTGAAATTTCCTGTACCTAAGTTTTCTTTGTATAATCAAATTCATGAACAAATATTACCGGGTACTACCGGGTACTACCGGGTAAAAATAAACCCTTCGTGACAAACGGCTATTATTGACTATATTATGCCAATAAGAGCTTCTCAAACGCTTGAATTACACCTGGGACAAAACAGTGCGGACAAAATGCTTTGTCACGTATATTTTGCGCTATTTCGGATGTATATGTAATTGTGTTTCAACTTGGGTTCTTAGAGTAGCAAACTGCCATAGTATTAGTAAGCGTTTTATTTCGAACAAGTTTCAAGTATAATTGATTTTCTGCCAATTTTCGACCGAATTTTTAAATATTACTTCTACAAAATTAGTTATCTCAAAAGCGTTAAGCTTAAGTGTTTATGTTGCATTAACTATATGGTGTGTATAATAAGTAAGACTATGTGGCGCAGCTCGATATAGTCTTGAACTGGCACGTCGCTGAACATTGTAAAGTACAGTTTGTAAATGGACGTTACAATTACTGCTGCTAACGTCACACCCACCGGTGTCGATTTGTATACTTTTTGGGGGCTATTTGTATACTTCCCCCTCCAATGATGTCAAATCTTAACATTAAGCGTATGGCGTTGCATGGTAAAAATGGAATTATAATCTATAAAGTTAGCATTGGGCCCCCGATCATTTTCAGAAAATGACGCCCCTGGCCACACCGCTATAAGATATTTAAGCGTACGGGAGCGGTACAATCATGGATGAGTTGCGATTGGGGGGGAGACCTAGCGCGACGGTGCGACCGGGTACCTTTCCGTCAGCCTGTGAGCCAATACACGGGCTGACTTGACCACCGACCCCGTCAGCAGTAAATGAACATTGATCGATCACGATCACTGTAAATCTACCTTCACCGCCCTCAAGTGTACCGTCACCGCCCTCAAGACAGACCAATAACTCGAGACAAACGCAACTTTCCCAGTTCGGCCTCTTTGATCCTCTCGGCGCGCTCTTTGATCTCTGCCATCACCCGTGCCATGCCCCGTCCCGCCCCCACCCGCCGCGCCCCTACCTACCACACCTCAAACACGGGGGGTGGGTTTTAAAAAGCCCGACAAACCGCGCCGCTGCCTACGAGCGGGTTAGCCGGCCGCCCAATTGCTGGCTCGCACGTACTGGTGCTGCGCCCGACTGGTGGCTGGCCGCGCCTCCCTCAGGCTGAAGCTAGGCTGCGTCACATTGCTGCTGGCTCGCCTGCTTTGCCGCATCATCTGCAATATTCATACCCGGCGGCCACCACAGGACGCGAGGCGGCAGCGGCGGCGGCGGCGGCGGCGCGCGCGACACACAGATTCGTGCCGACTCGGCGGACTCGTGTCGACTCGGCGGGCCCGTGAGGACTAGTGCTGGGTTTTGTGTATCGGTGCGGAATCGGTTCAGATTCGTGAGCCTCCGACAGAGACGCCGTCCTTGGCGTACACCAAAAAGCCGGAGCTGCGGACTCACCGCGTACACTCGGCGGTCTCGGCTCGGATTCCACTCGGACTCGGTTGTGACGCGGTGCGGACTCACGGCGGACTCGGTGCGTGCGGACTCACGCCGGACTCTGTGGACCCACCGCGGCGGACTTGAACGTGGTGTCTCGAACGTGGTGTCTCGAACTTGGTGTCTCGAACTTGGTGTCTCGAACTTGGTGTCTCGAACTCGGTGTCTCGATCTCGGTCCCGGTGCGGACTGGTGCGGGATGCGGCCCGGTGACGCGGCCCGGTGACGCGGCGGTGACGCGGCGGTGACGCGGTGACGGTAGCGGCGCCAGTGCTATGCGCGCCTGGCGGCATGGCGGTCTCTGAGACGGGCTTCATCGGGTCGCAGCCTTCGATGGCCGAGTACATGTGCTCCATCAACCCGCTGCTGCAGGAGCCGCTGCCGGAGATGACGCCGCTCGGAGCGCCGGCCGCCTTCCTGGACGAGATGGGCGCCGGCATGCAGGACGTCACCGAGTACCCCTGGATGAAGGAGAAGAAGCCGCAGAAGAAGTCACAGCCAGGTAAGAGCAGGCGTGTCAGGGGAAAAGCGTGCAGGTGTTGAGGATGATGATGCTGTCGATGATGATGGCCTACGGGTGTCATCAGAAGGCTTAGCTGCTAAGTACCGGTGCGGGATGGTGACCTGGTGAAGTGGCTGGTGTTGTAGTGAAGGAGCTGAGTGGCGTTGTGGGCGTGGTACGTGGGCGTTGAAGGAGTTAAGTCGTGAAGTTGTTGGTGACGAAGGCTGGTGGTAAAAGCAGTGGGTGGTCAAGTGCATGATGTAGTTGGATGGACATCTCTGTGATATATTACAGTGGAAATTCAGGACATGAGGCGCGTGATGAGATAGCCGAGTCTGGTGTAGTTGCAACTTGCAAGTAACTGGTGTAGTTGCAAGAAACTGGTGTAGTTTGAGACTGAACTGACTTTGCAGGAGAATATTACAGTAGGTAGTTCAGAATGGGAGTTGGAGGTGTGCCAGAAGCTCCGGCTTCCATAAAAAGCTGTAGGTAGGCGAGACGACAGTCAATGTCATTAATCTGGATTGCGGGCTGGGGTGAATAGCTTTGCGCATAGTGGCTGCTGCTTTGGGAAGGGCTCGTCGGCTTGGAGAACCCGAGGAGGTGGGATAACAGGTCGTTAGGGATACAAGATACGCTACAGGTAACCATTCTGACAGAAGCCTGGGGACTGTAACGCAATGGCAGCGTGCTGACTAGGAACGTAGAAACGTCACAAGAAGTGTGTGGAGGGGGGCAGTGAAACTTTGGTCTCGTCTTGAAAGAAATCCAACCCCTTATGCCAGATTTATTTTGCATATTTGGGCTGTTCTCGTCTTAGTGAACCATTTGCCATCAGAAACTGTTCTCACCAAGTACAAGAACAGATTTTAGCACACAACAATGACCGAAAAGTGAACTGGCCATAACCCCCCTCCCCCCGTTCCTGCCTATGGTGCTGACTGTTGCAAACATTTGACTTGCAACAGCTACCAAGCTTGAATGTATCTGGTAGAGAAAGGCGTGGTCGTGACGCTGGCTGGCGTGTACTACAGTTGCCTAAGTTTCAATGCCTATCCAGGCGTGCCCTACAGTTGTCCTGTTTCAGAGTCCTCGGCTATCGGACTGAGATGGATCGAGAGTTAATTGCATACATGTCATGTTGTTCTGACATGACTTGATGTCCCAAGTCATGCTCTACCTACTGTTCACTATTTCCACTAATGCAGTGGTAGAAACTCGTGAGTCATGCTGTATTGTTTGCTGTTTACAGGACATACGGAGCCAACATTGATGGTGGATTTAAATGGCGCCCATCCGTTCGCTCAAAGAGACGGATTGGACAGCTGAATCCGTTGTTTGCTGTTGGTAGATCATCATAATAACAAAAGCTTGGACTGAATATCGAATCGATAGGACAATGACGCATATGCGTAGGAACAGGGAGGGGGCAGGGGCGATGGCCCCCTCACTTTTT
>VOPJ01011919.1:0-10154 GCA_014673585.1 Semibalanus balanoides | reverse complement strand
GACAATGTCCCTGCAAACAAATCGCCGACAATAAAATAATTATGTTTAGTTCCCAAGTTAATTTTTCAAATTTAATTGCTAATGTTGAATTGTTTGTCGAGCTATTTTTGGAAAAATGGATTTGGCGATGAAGATATATACCAAAGTCTTGTTCACAGCCAGAGACAAAGTTAAATAGAACTTTTAATACTGAAAATTTATTAGACATTTTTTAATTACCAGTACCGCTTGGCCGCCACTAGGGCGGACCCAAGTTAAATCGATAGTTGGTTTCCTTGTTATTCGATGGCTAGTGCAAATGGATAGGATCGCCGCGGGTAATATTTATCGAAACAAAGCAGGATCAAACTATATTTTTCACTCCCTGGCCGTAAGAAAAACAAGACGGGAAAAAGCCCGCAGTTTGATGAGTCCCCAAGTACTATGCAAGCAGCCGCAATACCGGTCATTGAAAGCGTGGAACGCTTATCAACTTTAACTTGAAATAGCTCTTAGTAGAAAAGTTTCTATGCGAAACGTGATGAATTTACATTATATTTTGGTCTCATCTGTCGATTTCAAGAGTTAACTCCATTTTTGTGAAAAAAGGTGATTATTTCCCTTTAAGCTTTGTCGACTCGGGTGAAAAATCGTTTCAGTAAAGGACAGTAAACCGTGACTACTTGTATCACGTATAATATAGCAGACTGATGTCAAGTCTACAGCTGATATCAAGCCTGTGCTGTACTCCACCACCATGTCTGTTTAAATGGCTGATAGTCTGTAATTGCTCGATCTCCTGGATCACGAGAACGCTTCGTTGTTCTCCCGACCACTGCCCAGACCCGATTGCCCTCCATCGTGCCTTGACTGACCCGCCTGACCTGCCTGGCATTCCCCGTCCCCTACTGAGCCCATGACCCCCACTGACCACTACTGACCCCGTGGAATGGGCGCAAAATAACCAAGCAGTTGTTGCGCCCTAAAACCCCAATCAACAAACAAACAAACCGTGTGACCCTACTGACCCCGTCTGACCCCGTGTGACCCCGTGTGACCCCGTCTGACCCCGTCTGACCCCGTCTGACCCCGTCTGACCCGTCCCCGTACCCCCCGTCAGGCGGAGAAGAACCGCGCGGCAGCGGCGGCGGCGCAGGCCGGTAACATGGCCCGGCCCAACGCCAGCGGCACCATGCGCCTCTACGTGGGCTCCCTGCACTTCAACATCACCGAGGACATGCTGAAGGGCATCTTCGAGCCGTTCGGCAAGATCGACGACATCCAGCTGATCATGGACTCGCAGACGGGCCGGTCCAGAGGGTACGGCTTCCTCACGGTGAGAGAGAGGAGATGAGGTTTTATCACGATGGGTGTATTGATACTTAACGAGAGAGGACTTAGAGACAGCTTAATGGCTTGGTGTTTAAAGGGGAAGGGTCGGCTTCAAAGTTGACGTCTTGAAGTTTGGCCATATGGGAGATTTTCAGATGAAGAAACGAATAGGGCATTTGTGGGCGATAGATGGATATCCGTCGAAAAATTAGCATGTTTATCTTTTCTCCTTCATGGGATTGTAGGATGTCTGCATGTGCATATGGCAGCTCAGATATGGAAGCTATTGCACATAATAATGGCGGACTAGCGACATAGTAGGCAAAATAGGACCGCGTTGGCTTATGAACCTATGAATTCTGTTGATGAAACATATATACTTCACAACAAATAGCCTGGTTTCTTCGTAACCCACCCACAGTTTCACGGGTTACTATGAAATTTACACGTCGAGCGCTGCAATGGTAACGGTTCAACTTACCGCTGGTTTACGGCTAGGTTTGTGGCGGACTGTGCGTATGACGGAAATCTGGTGTCAGTGGGTATGCCGTCATATTACCGAAACAGTTTCGTAGACCCGAAACCGAACCTTATTTTGGGTTCTGTGTCAAAATCACTAAACGTAGCAAGGAAATTATTTCACTACATACATCCCATGTTTCTACCTGTTCTACAATTCTGTTATATCGGTTCAAAACACCATGTAAGGGTGAACTATTGCCTTTAAACGGGGTGCCAAGGATGCAAGGGACAGCCAGATGGCTGGTTCTGATTGTAAACTTTTGCGTACTGTCATCGATACGGTCATAATTTATCATAGCCTAGCATTCTCCTGTAAATGAAATTCCCTAAATATTATGATTATAAGTTTTCACTTTTCCCCAATATGAATCAGCAAACTTTACCTTTGGTCTGACCAAAGGTGTCAGCGCGCCCTTAACCCGCGCCCCACTGGGGGGTGTTTGAACACCCCCTCATGTTTTTTTCAAGCATAGCGAAAAAACGGCGGCGCGTTAGCGCCGCCAAATTGACAAACTAAATCCACTGATTCTTTCCGGACATTTGCGAAAACCTTTAGTTTCGTGTCAGGTCAGGTCAGGTCACCAGGTCAGGTCAAGTGACCCTACCTACAAAACGTTTGGCGGTCGTGCCATGACTACAGTTTCTAAGGGATCGATATCACTTTGGTAGGAACATAAATCATTAGTATCTACAAAAATTATATCTTTGTATTTTTTGTATCGTGACCTTAGGTCGGGTCAATTGTGCATCTCCCCATTAAAGTGACAATGGAAAGAAATAATCAAAATGCTTTCTTTGTCGATTGATATCAGTCATTTCCTTCTGGATGATGTTATCATATTGTATATTATGTATGATCAAGTGCAAGTTTTGCTCGGAAACAAACGGGTCATCTGAGGTCATCCGACGGTCACCAACAACTTGTCGTCAATAAACTCTGCCATAATGAAGATAGAGAACTGCAACTTACACCAGTGTGTTTGTTCTCGTCAAGGACACATTACTGATATTGCAACATGACCTACTTGGGTCACCATTTGACCCTTGACCTGAGGGTCAATTTTTCAAGTTGACCTAACATTAATAAAATTGTACATATTCAAATCGAATTGACGAGACAAACACGATGGCGTAAACAGTATGGACGTTAATTTTCTTACGATTAAAAGTTATTCAGCGAAAGTATTTTTTTGCACAAAATCAGCTTTTTTGGACTTTTAATGACCTCTAGAGCCTTATACTATTGACCTGAGGTCAAATTTTGAGGACTAGGTGCGATTTGCAAATTTCATTTGGCTAGCGATTTGTCTTTGAACATTGTTTCTAGATAGCATAGTTTCCGAGAGCATATTTGGGGTTCTTGGGCGATTGTCCAAAACTTGAAAATTTGACCTTTCGATGACCTCTGGTGACCTGAGTGTTGGACGTTGAGCGAAAAAATAGTCTGAAGTAGTTTCGTAATGATTTTTGATAACGGTTCGAATGGTGTCTTTTTGTTGGGTCTACATGCCATGGGAGCCGAGTTAGAGGTGGGGTGTTCAAACACCCCCCCCCCCCAGTCGGGCGAAGGAAATGCAGAGGCCCAGTGGGGCGCGGGTTAAACCCCAATAAACAAACAACACCTTTGGTCTGACGTTACCGTTTCTAGTGGGGTGCTCTGTAACACCACGTGTTTTGTTCCGTCGCCGCTCTAACACTGCCCTGTACTGCTTCTCCACCCTCTCAGTTCCACAACGCGGAGGACGCGAAGCGGGCGCTGGAGAAGCTGAACGGATTCGAGCTGGCCGGCCGGCCAATGAAAGTCGGTCACGTGACCGAGCGGTCCGAGGTGACGGCTGGCGGTCCGAACCTGCTCGACTCCGACGAGATGGACCGCTCCGGAGTGGACCTGGGCGCCACCGGCCGGCTCCAGCTCATGGCCAAGCTGGCAGAGGGTGAGTGAACGCGGAAGGTGGTATGAGAGTGGTGGAATGGTGGTATTGGTAATGGTGGTATTACCAGGTGTTGTGCGGTTGGAGGAGAAGAGAAGCGTTGGAATGGTGGTATTGGTATTGGCAATGGTGGTATTACCAGGTGTTTGATTGCGGTTGGAGAAGAGAAGCGTTGGAATTGTAGTAGCAGGGGCTCACTCCGCCACCTTCAGCATTATAAAAGAGGTTTCAGCAAATATCAGCCCCTGATTGGCACCGTCAGAAAAGTGGTTCCATGATCTAAGTTCGCAAAACAAATTGTACGCCAGTGGCGGAACAAATGGTTTAACGCGTATACAAGTCTTTTTTGCGTAATTGTTTATATGCATTTCTACTCAAACTAATTTTATATGTGCCCATAGCCGTTTCACGAAGGGATATTTATTCACCGGGCGATTGGGGCATCTTGCAGCGTTTGGTTTAAATAGGGGGGGGGGGTCTGGGACAGAATTTTGGAATTTTGGATAAAGGACATTTTGGACCTAACACCGTGTCACATCATTGGCCATAACTCTAACACTAGCCCTACTAGCCATCCCTATTTAAACAAAACGCCCCCAATCGCCCCAAACGCCCGGTGAATACAATCCTTCGTGAAAACGGCTAATGTGTGCATATACTATGATGTGGAATGTTGATGAATCGTCAGTCGTATATCCAGCTGTACAGATATCTGTACAGATATCTTAGTCCTTTATCCTGTACAGATATGTATGGTCTCGAATCAGTCGTATTTCCTGTTACTACAGATATGGTCTTGACGTCAGTCGGGGACCGAGACTCCCGAGTCGTATGTTAAAAAGATGCCATGTATCATTGCGTATGCGATTATGGGTGACTGGGCTAAAGTCTCGGGTCTAAAGTACTGCCGTCTTTTGTATGACGTGTTTTAGTGTCCCAGGGTTATCGATGACCCCGGTGACGATTGTATCGGTGGCGGGGTTGTAACCTGAATACGCAA
Organism: Semibalanus balanoides; assembly: GCA_014673585.1. Lineage (NCBI taxonomy): Eukaryota > Metazoa > Arthropoda > Thecostraca > Balanomorpha > Balanidae > Semibalanus > Semibalanus balanoides. Next base: position 5,390 of record VOPJ01011919.1, on the reverse strand, counting down.
AAAATGTGTGAGGGTTAAAAAGTTTTTTGTTTATTTATTTTGTAGTGAATTTTATTTCCCTAAATCACTGAAGAAATTTTGCTGTTGGGAGGTTGGAAATGTAGGTTCCGCCTTACAATTTGTGTGGACAATTTGTGTCGCATCACTGTCAAGTTCCGACCGTTGTTCGGAAAGTGAAGTCACATTCTGTTTTTTATGCTCGTCAGCCATTTGCACCCGCAGACTCAAACAAATAATTATTTACAGTCAGGGTTTAACGGAACATAACTTCAGTTCAGAAAAATTGAGAAATGGGTCACTCTTCTGACACTGCTGATTGCTCGTGACGTCAGGTGCACATGACGTATGCTAGCCGGCATGATCAGCGTGTTAAATCCCAGTGGGATCCCCCACTAACTCAAAAACTAAAAAGGCTAGAAAGACGCGGAAAACAGCGTTCGAAAACACACTATAGGATGCAATTCGAAGTTATTTGGGCATTATTTGGCCCAGTTCAATATTGAGGTCACCAGAGGTCGTCAAAAATCACGTTTTTTAAGTGAAGAACCTTGCTTTAGAACTCCCAAATATCTCGGGAAATATTAGAGCTAGTAGCAAACGGAAAAACAATCGAAAGCTCATGCAAATTCAAATCGCCTTATTATTCTGCTATTTAAGCTCAGGCTCATAGTTTAGTCCCCAGAGGTCACCAAATGTCAGGAGGATATTTTTTTCAAAACGTTTGTCTTTAACTCGCGCACTTTTTTGCTCCCACATGTTTTTTTAGTGAATATCTCGAAAACAAAGTGGCGCAGGGCGGTAGTATTTGTGCGACATTTACGGCATTGCTGTTGACCTGTGACGTCACAGAGGTCAAATCCCAAAAATGGTGACATTTGGTCCGATTTTACCTTCGTGACCTCATTTGACCTGTAAGATATTGACCTAAGGTCACCAAAATTTAAAAGATTGTAGATCTTCACAGCACCAACCTACCCTCTAAGTTTGAATGTTCTAGCTCTCATACTTTCTGAGATATCAGGGGGCACTCAAGTGCCCCCCCCCCTCTCCTCCAGTGCGTGTTAGTGGCATACCCCTCTCCAGTGCGCGTGTTAATAAATTTCATTGGTTAGACATTAATAGCAGTAATTTTAACACCGTAGTGTTTGTCTCGTAAAGGCGCTTTTAAATAGCATATTAATGGTGACCTGGTTAGATCAATTCCAAAGATGACCTCAGGTCAAGGTCATTTGGTGACCCAAGTAGGTCATGCTGCATATGGGGCGACGTGACTCGACGAGACGAACACAATGGTGTCACTTGCACGTCTATATCTTTTTTCTATCAATAGTTATTGGCAAAAAGGTGCTGGTGACCTGAGATGACCTCAGCCGACCTTACAGAAGTCACTGAGCAATAATTATACCTGTGTCATCAACAATGCGATAAAATAGCATGATTCTGAATTAATTGGCCGGATCCAATTCATGTTCATGAAACGTAACTTTGATGACCTCTGGTGTGATCTCAATATTGACTTGAGCAAAATAACGCCAATGAGATTTAACACGCTGATTATGCCGGCTAGCATACGTCATGTGCCGCTGACGTCACGACCAATCAGGCCTTGAGACCCTGCTTTTGGCCGGAATGGCCTACTTTGTTGTAGAGCGTTGGGTGGTTGTGTGTGGTGTGGTTGGAGGAGGGGATAAGTTGAAGGGTTGAGGCTTATGTCCGAACTGGCCGATGGCGAGGTGGTGGATGAAGGAGGCGTGGGATGTGGCTAATGACGTGTTGACCAGTTATTTATTGAACAGAATGGGCTGAGCGGTGTTCTCAGCACTAAACAGAAGTGAAGCAAGGTACTCGTTAGATTGACAGACCTCGCCGGCTTTCTACATGCCCGGACAAGCATAGTATGTCAAAAATAAAAGTTTGTTTTATATTGCCAGGTTTTTAGATTTTGTTTTTCGTTGAAAAATGTGTCGTTGAGAATCGGTATTGGTGTATTGCTATTTGTACCGTCGCGCCCATGTCCACTGTTTGCCCTGACCCTCGCGTCTCCTCCGCAGGCACTGGGATGCAGATTCCCACTGCGGCCGCTAACGCACTCAACTCGAACCAGATGGGCGGCATCTCGGCCCAGTCCAACATCGCGCCTCCCATCGCCACGCAGTGCTTCATGCTCTCCAACATGTTCGACGCCAACACGTGAGTCTGCGGGATGGGATGGGGGACAGGGACATGATGTGTGGTTTTTATGTAATGCCACTTTACGTAATCAAGTTAAATACTGTTTGTTGTTACCACTTTGAGGGCAGTGAAGGTTTTTAACCCGGTTTCTACGGGAATAGAATGACTTCTTCAAAATATCCCCTATATACAAAATCAACCACATATATCCAATAAACAAACGCTATGCTTGTCCCGTTTGCCTGTGTCTGTCAGCTGTGTCTGTCAGCTGTGTCTGTCATCTGTGTCTGCCAGCTGTGTCTGCCAGCTGTGTCTGCCAGCTGTGTCTGCCAGCTGTGTCTGTCTGTCAGCTGTGTCTTTCTGTCAGCTGTGTCTGTCTGTCAGACTGTTGGTCTGTCTGCAGCTGTGTCTGTTTCACTTGTCACTGTGTCTGTCTGTCAAGCTGTGTCTTGTCTCATCCTACGTAGATCTGTTCAGCTGTGTCTTGTCATGTCAGCTGTGTCTTTCTGTCAGCTGTGTCGTCTGTCAGCTGTGTATGTCTTGTCAGCTGTGTCTGTTCTTGTCTGTCTGTCTGTCTGTCTGTCTGTCTGTCTGTCTGTTCTGTCTGTCAGCTGTGTCTGACAGCTGTTGTTCTGTCAGGCTGTGTCTGTCAGCTTGTTCTGTCAGCCTGTGTTTTGTCCATTCTGTGTCTGTCATCTGTAGTCTGTCATCTGTGTCTGTTCACCTGCTGTCGTGTCACCTTTGTGCTGTCTGCTCTGTTCCCGACTGTAATGGACTAACCGCCCGTTCCGCTCGTCACCAGCGCGGCGCAGAACCCCAACTTTGACTCGGAGATCCGCGACGACGTGGTGGAGGAGTGCAACAAGCACGGCGGTGTGACGCACGTCTACGTGGACAAGCAGTCGCCGCAGGGCAACGTGTACGTCAAGTGTCCGAGCATCGCGTCAGCCGCCGCCTCGGTCAACTCCCTGCACGGACGGTGGTTCGCCGGTGAGTGGATTGGGCGTGACGCTGGGAAGGGGTAGATGGTAGAGGGGAAGGGGTGTTTATTGGGGCGGCAGCAGTGTCCTAGGATTGGGAATTTTGGGTGTAAAGCGACACCCTACAAGGAATAATATCCACTCCTTTTGCCCAATTTGAAGGGCTATTTCCCACTCTTTTTCCCTTTTGAGATTATTTTTCACTCATTTATTTTCATATGTAAAAAGCCAGAAATTTGACAAATTTTTATTTAATAACAAGAAGGGTAAAAATGTTAAAAAAATGCTCTTTTTGAGGTATAATTTTCCACTCTTTTTCCTGATTTTCAGTCTGAATTTTCCACTCTGCATCCTGGCTCTAAAACAATTATAGGACACTGGGCGGCAGGGGTTGGGAAGGGTGAGTGAGTGTATGGAGATAGGAGAGGCTGGTGTTAGGTTTGTCATGCGGTGTGGGTTTGAATCTGGTGTGAGCGATCGTGGAGGTATGGACGATGACTGGTGAAGCTGCAAAGGAGAGCTCTCTGCAGGTGTGGGTAGCTGTGGACTATGACGACATCTCCCTAACCCGGGACGTGACTGTCGTGTAATGATGCGGGTGTGCCCGGCTTCAATCTGTCCCTCGGGTCGTCGGAGCGTTCACCTCACTACCGTCGACTCACACAGCCGTGCGTCTGACCCCGGCCTGCTCGTGTTCCAGGCAAGGTGATCACGGCGGCGTACGTGCCCCTCATCAACTACCACAGCCTGTTCCCGGACGCGATGGCCGCGCAGACTCTGCTGCTGCCGCTGCGGGCCCAGCGGCTGTAGCCGGGGCTCGATCTCCTGCGTCCAGTTCTACACCATCTCTGACGATCAAGCGCTGCTGCCCGGGCCGCCTGACCTGCCGTTTTAGCTGCCGCCTGACGTCTGACCTGTCACCAGCCGGTCGGGTCAGACGCCTCACCTGAGGCGGTCGGCACTGCGGCGCTCCGCCGCTGCCGCTGGCTGGTGGGTCGTCTGGTGGGGCGGCGTCATGAAGCATAACCTGGCGGCGCCCCTGGGACCGGGCCACCAGTGTGTCGGTTAGAATGACACGCGGTGGGGTGGTGACACGTCTTCTTCTCGCGCTCGTCTGTCGACGGCGGTGTCTCGCTGTGTGTATGTGTGTGTGCCGGCGGCTGTCGGCCAGCGGCTGTAGGTGGGCGGCAGCGGGTCAGGTCGAGGAAGGGAATCGAGGAGGCGACCGGCGCAGCATCACGGCCGGAGACCGGACACGGTGGCGGCGGCAGAGACAATCTCACCTCCTAGACAGGGGTGGTGTCGCCTCGTCTGCTGGTCGGGAACGGGGAGGGCTGTGGAGGTGCGCGCTGTACATATTGCACCGTGCCGGCCGACCAGCAGGCACCGACCGACCTGCTCGAAAGGGCAGAGACGGCGCCCGCTCGGAAGGGAGAGACGGCGCCCGCTCGGAAGGGAGAGACGGCGCCCGCTCGGAAGGCAGAGACGGCGCCCGCTCGGAAGGCAGAGACGGCGCCCGCTCGAAAGAGAGAGACGGCGCCCGCTCGGAAGGCAGAGACGGCGCCCGCTCGAAAGGGAGAGACGGCGCCCGCTCGGAAGGGAGTGCGTTGTACTGAGGAGATTCCGCTCGGACGGAGAGGCGCGAAGAACGGCTCGGGGATCCTCTGAGTGAGAGTTCAACGTAGCAGCAGTCACGAACCGAGGGAGTGTGTGTCGCAAGGTAGTATTCATTCTGTCATCTTACATGGTATCAATAAATCGATAAAGCTATCGCGCGCGTTTTATCTGGGAAATGGCGGGATAGTCGGCTTTCCGGGTGACTGGAGAAACGTTGCAATGGTTGAAGTAGCAAGCTTACTGCCAAAAACATTCGAATGAGCTTATACCTGTCAGTGCACTGCTGTGTTCCTCATCTGGTGCAGCGTGAGGCCCTATCTATAGACATTTTGGCGTATCAACGTAGCTGAAAATAAAATCGAAAGGCAGCTGTGATCTGGTTGCGTCATGCTACCTAGCTTCCGCCATCAAACCAACCTACGCAGAGTGAGTCCCACGCTGTCCGGTACGTCAGTGAATTAATCGTACCGGTGTGTCAGTGTATCCTATCTCACCGGCACGAACATATTCGTATTAATCCTTGTGACAAGGCTGTCTTTGTCACCGGTGGGCAAACAGCCTGTGCGTCACCGAGTGCAGAGTCAACATACCGATAACCAATCGCCCGAACCCGGCCCCTCA
>VOPJ01011918.1:0-10154 GCA_014673585.1 Semibalanus balanoides | reverse complement strand
CTTTGTAGCGCACAGGACACTCGCTTCGGCCATGCAGACATTTTCCGGCATCTGTTGGCTTCCGGTAGACATCTGTTATATCTATATGTTCCGGTAGAATCTATTATACTTCACCCAAGACCGCCTCGCTCATCATGGCCAGCAACTTACTCAGAGACAAGACACCACTGTCCCAAACCAACGTAGTGTACCAGTTTAAATGTAACAAGGAGGGCTGCGCACTCCTACCTGGGAGCATGTACGTTGGAATACAGTCAACACACTGGAACCAACCGCCTGCAGAAACCACCAAGTACAAAGGGTGCGCTACACCAACAATACCGACGAGGCACCACTCCGAACCACTGACGAAGAAGCTGCTGGAAGAGTGCACCAACTGTCCTCTGCTCAGCAAGAGACAGGAAACGGTCTTGGTGCGCTGGAAGGAGCCCACATTAGGCACAAAAATCCGGATATTAATCGCCAGTATAAATTTAAAGTGTATCTTAGTTTGTTTGACGGCCCGAGACTTTTGTAGGTTAGTGAGTTCTTCCTGTAGTGGAAGTGAAGTCGGGTGATGATCTCGTGAAAATGTCGCATGCTTTTTGAAATTTGTGTCATTTAAACTTTTCAAATTTATTCAAAATAACGATATATATATATATATATATTTGTACTCTTGTTGTGTATGACTATAACATGTTCCTATTATTGTAAAAATGGTGACCTAGGATGTGTAATATGTTTATTTATGTTGCGCCAATGTATTAATGTAATTTGTAACTTCTTGCAACAACAGTTTCGCTGAAGTGGTATAGTGAATATATCGAAACGGTCCGAAAATGATTTTAACTAGAGTAATTGTAATTGTAATTTGTATCACCATGAACTTAATTTTGAGTAGAGTGTCTGTAGAAGAAAAGAGACGTATACGCAAGCTGGAGGCCAAAGGGAAAGTTTTAATTAGAGCCAATGCTGCGGTAACATTCAATCAGATTTGCTTTGATAACAATTTGCTTCCGAACTTCACAAAAGTGAATATATGTGTAGTAGTTTTTCGTTTTGGTAAGGCATTACCATGAAGAGTGAGATGTTGTATAAAAATGATTGAGTGATTTTGAAGGTAAGTCGCAGCTGCACCTGCAGCTTAAAAAAGCCAGTCCGGCTGTGAAGCATGTATTCAGTATTCAGTATTGTCTTGTGTGTCATCAATCATTGACTCTTGCAGTCAATGAACCAATATTGAATATATAATAATGTTGAATTATTCCTGAATCCTGATTAGGTAATGTGAAGGCCGGTAACAGGACGTAGCAGTAAGATAATGGCCCACAGCTCTCCGAAAAACAGCCAAATCCGATCGGGGTCTATCAGGGTACTGCCCTAGGACCATTAATGTTCACAATTTTCGCAAATGACATGTGCCTGTACACTGAGAGTGACGTCCTGATAACTCAGTACGCAGACGACACTCAGGTGGTGGTAACTGGTCGCAAAGCAGATCTGGATCAACTTGTCAGCCGCATGTGCAGTGCCTTGAGGGACCTGTTTGGTTGGTTTAGCCAGAACCTCATGAAAATTGATGCTGAAAAACAAAAACAAAATTGCTCGTGATTGGCACTCGTCAAATGCCTCGGGGTCTGCCCCGCGTGACGCTCCACGTTGGCAGCGCGCAAATTGTCGAGTCTGAGACAGCCAAAAACCTTGGCGTACTTTTCGACAGACACCTATCGTTTGAGCCGCATGTTGAGGAGATTGTCCATCGTTGCAACGGCCTGTTAATCGGATTGTATCACGCAAAGCACAGCCTGCCGAACGATGTCATGCCCACTGTCCCATCAATGGATTAGTTCTCTCCATCAATACCGACATCTATTTTCCCGTTTAACGGCAGTGCTTCTAAACAGTCCATGCACCGCATTCAGAAGGTGCTCGCACCTTCTTGTGCTCGTGTGATATCCTCTGGCCGTCCGAAAAATATGACCACATCAGTGACGTGCTTTCGCAGTTAGGATGGCTCTCCGCTCATCACTTGGTGTACGTATCGCTGCAATCTGTCGCTGCTGTGTCAAGCACTGGCCACTGCGAACCAGTCACAATCGCCCAGTCAATTACGACCACCAGGCAGGTCCATGAACAGGAGTACACGAGCGAGTGGAACCGGCAGCTGTTAAACGACTGCCGAACAATCAAAACTGAAACCGGTAGGCGACAGTTCATGTACAGAGCCGCCACTGCATACAACGCACTGTCCGCGGCTGTGCGGGAAGGGTCTAAGCGATCACTGAAGGACCACTTGACAAGTTTACAGGGACGTTAAGACCGACTTGGCCGTCTTGTGTATCTGTGGAATGTTTGGTTTAGTGTAATGCGGTGTTATTCTTACCCTTATGTTAAGTTTTATAGTGTGACCTGTTCTCATGAAAAGACACAATAGTGGATGAAACGTGATGTGAAATAACACAAAAGTTAGGTGAGTCATATGCAGTGTCCTGGGATTGGGAATTAGTGCTGGAACTGGAAAATGACACCCTATCGACTATTTATGTAAAACGTGCTATGCTGCAAATTAATATGAAATTATTATTGGTCACATTTTTATCCTGTTTTAATGTGCTATTGGACTTGGACTTGGTGGATCTGGGACTGAAAGGCTGCCATTCGAATGTTGACTATCACTCATTTTTGTTCTTCTTCTCTTCTTGGGTACTGGTCTTGTGTTTGTGATTCCTCCAGTGTTTGTCGAGTCTGTCCTTGAACTACCTAGTTCACTGATGGAACGCTGACGACATTACTGCTGTTTGTCTTCTTTGCGGGATCCATCTATTTCCTATGTAAATGTATTTAATTTCTTTATCACAATTTCGCTGTCTTTTGGGAAACTGTACATGTGTGTTTTATGAATATTGATGTCAATCAAAGCTATTTTGCCGGTGGGTATAAATAAGTAAACAATTAAAAAATGTGTCATATTTTTGACATTTTTTACTTAAATTTACACCGGCCGGTATTTGGTCCATCAAAATGCCTCCTTTTCTGTATCGAATTGGTATTGGTCAGGACAATTTGGGAAAATTTCATCACTAGAATATAACACCTTGGAAAAAGTATGTGGAATGATGAAGATGAGTGGCAAGATGAGTGGCACTCATCTCCATCATTCCAGACACATTTCCCAATGTGGTATATTCCCTTTAACTGCTGTGCTGGCCGACTCAGTGGAACGTTTATTTTGTAATCAATATCTCAACCATTATACGTAGGCTGTCAAAATTTGATTGAATTTGTTTTAACCCTCGCCAGTGTGGGGGAGGGGTGATTGATTGCCACCCCCTACTCTTTTTTCAGAATAACTCACGTAAATGTCAACCGATCACAATGCAACTTTCAGTATCCTACTTTGCATAAATTTTACATATACTACAAACATTTTGAACTTCTAACCCGTATGACCCATGACCTTTGACCTGTTTCTCAAGGTCGTGTTTGGCGAAAATGGTGCCCCGTAGTAACAATCCATGAAACATGTGCAGTTCCCGAGTATTTGTTGTTCAGGAGCATATGCAAAGGTGTTTCCAGGAGACAGTTGAGACTTCTGCGGATATTTAATATCGATTGATCTTTTCAGAGGTCAACGGAGGTCACTGACCTCCGATGATCTCAGATGTCTTTTGTTTTGCCTTCTGTTCGTTTCTAGTGCAGTTTTTGATGCTGACCTCAATTCTGGGATCCATTTTACATGATTATATGATCCACTGTGGTCATGCACTGCCAAAAGTCAACCGATGACACTGACCTCAGATGAACTGGCATAACCTTTTTTAGTCTGTCATTTTTTTGTCATTTTGTGATACTTGTTTCAAATTTGGCGTCTATTTAGCTTTATAAGATGCTTTTTTACCATTTAAGCTCGATAAGTTCTCTTTTTTTACACATTTAAAATGTGATGACAATTTGGCTTTGACATGACCTCAGAGGTCACCTGATGACCCAGGACCTTAAAATAAGATGTAAATGGCTTCCTCTTATCACCTGCAACACGCTCGTTTTTTAATAGAAGCCCTAGCTCAAGTAGGGGCCATACGCCAAGAGAGGTCGTACCCCCCCCCCCTACAGGTCACGCAGTGATATTTCCCTACACGGGCGAGGGCTATCAGTTTGGGAGATAATGCTGTTTTAGTGACTTTATGTTAGTTGACAAATTTAAATATTTAAATAATCGTAGGAGATATAATTTTGCAGCAAAATCCTAACAATTACGGTAATAGTAAAAAGTTAATTTGTTTGAAATAGCAATCTCAATTTTTTTTCAAAAACTTTTGTTTTTTGACCCAATAAAATCGAATTTGGATATTATTGGTTAAATACATAAATTGTAAAATCAAAACGGTCAAAAACGATGAAAAATAGACTATATGTGAGAGAAATGAGTGTGGAAAATACCCAAACAAAAATTTAAAAACAAAATCTTTATTATTGCAGAGGTGTTAAAAGTGTCAAGATGGTCACGAACACGAACACAAAAAGCAAAATGAGTCACAATAACTAGAAGAGTTAGGAGAAGAGTTAAGATCACAAAATCTACAAATTACTATTTCTTCGGAACTCATCGAGTTATACGTATAAAACAGCACATAAAACATGTGTCGCGTGACTTTCAAAAAGCTGTTTCGGACAGTGACCTATTGTGACCTGATCTTGACCTTGACATTTCAAAAAAGCATCCTTCTTGCTTATGTGGGATGTGTGTCATACCTTTGGGGGCATTTGGGTGATGATTGTTGCTATCAAAGGCTCTGGATAGAAAGTATGGTCCATAAACTCAAATGCCTCGATTTTGACATTTGACCTGACCTTGACCTAATATGCGACTTTGATTTTAAAAAAATGAGTACGCTTGTGATACGTCTCGATGAAAGCTTTCGAACGTCGCCTTGCGCGTCTCGCTACGATCATCGAAAGTAATAAAGGTACCGGGAGACTAACGAGGGGGGCAATAATGTCCCCGCCGGTCAATGGTGTCGGAAAAGACCTCCGGTCAACGCGCTGGTAACGGGGGGGCCTGTCAGACGCAACCATGCCGTAGAGCGAGGGGTGCAGATCCAGGAATTTTTCGAAGGGCATAGGAGGCAGGGATAAGGGCGCATTTCTTCGTGGAACTGGGAGGCACATTGTTGGCAGGTACTGAGTAGTATTTTTCTAGAGAAGTATTGGGGTGCCGTAGCATCAAATATGAGGAGGGATGATCTATGATTTTTCTGATGAGTGCTTGTCATTTTTTGCCGTCATGGCACGTAACAAGGTGCCAAAATTTTAAATCAATGGCATCAAAAGCCCTGTTAAAAAAAAAATTCCTTTGTTTATCATTTAGTAGTATTTTCATTTTTCTATAAAAATATAACAACTTATTAAACAAATTTATAGTGATACACAGGAAATTAATTATGGAAGTGACACTACACCTAAAATATAACTATCAGCCAATCATGTTAAAATAATGTGAAAGAATGTAAGTTGATAAATGGGTTCCACAGGGCTGTCCTGTAATAGACTGGGCCGCTAGATTGTCAATCATCTGGCAAAGAGGAAAGTGCCATACCTGGTACAGAGAGCGTCGACTGAGTCCCCCTAGCCGAAGGGGGCGTTGTCACTGGCCAGAGATACCGAAATAACTGGTGAGAAAGGAGGCACTGTTACTGGCCGGAGAAGCCGTCATCATTAGGCTGGAAGTGGCACAGGTCACTTAGCCGGAAAGGGCCGCCGTCATTTTTCCGGTAGGGCGCGTCACGATGGGCGCCGTCACTGGTCAGAGGGGCGGCCGTCATTAGCCGTCAGGGTGGTGCTGTCACATGGCCATAGGGGCGCCATTACTAGCCAGAGGGCGCCGTCACTGGCCAGAGGGGCGCCGCCATTAGCCGAAGGGGCGCCTTTCCTGGCCGAAGGGGCGCCGTCACTGACCAGAGGGGCGCCAACCGGGGCGACGCCACTGACCGGAAGGGCGCCGTCACGGTCTGTCCATAGGGCGGCATATGGATAGGGAGCGACACATGACCATGATATGAGAGCGGCATCTGACCGTGCAACAAACGTCGGATATTGAACCCCGTAAGCTGTTGGCCATGCTATATACGTTTCATTAGTCAGGATGACACCTGGAAGTCCTCCAACCATGCAATGATGCCATGCAACACCTACGTGAGTACACACACACACACACACACACACACACACACACACCTACACACACACACACACACACACACACACACACACACATACACACACACACACACACACACACACACACACACACTCAGTGGGAAAACAAAGCACGCACCGAGCCGAGCCGATCCGTTCCTTCCTATCCCTACGACATCATCATTACATTCCAAGCGCCGCTCTATGCAATCAAATCCTCGTCTGCTGTCAGCAAAGACACGGCATAACTCAACGGATTAACCGACCATATGACATGTACGCCTAAGCCTATATCCCCTCCCTCCCTCTCTCCAGTCCCATCTGCGCCAGGCCTCACTGACAGGGTGGCCGTCCTTGACGCAGCGCACATCGGGCGGGCTCCAGGCGGAGCGCCGCGACCGGCGGCCAAACTGCTGCGCCAGGTACACGAATGTACAGTGTAGACCATATGTTCTGTTCCAATTCATTTTGACACCACCGATGACGATCGCCCGGCGAGTAAATCCATCGTGAAAAACGACTAGTTATCAGTCCTTGCAGATGCTCTATTCCAAACACCATTTCCATTTTATCTAGGCGATGTTTGTCGTTCTGCCAGAAGCTAGCGTAGAAAGGATTCTTAAAGGGATTATACGGGTTTTTCCCAGAATAATTGATTTTACGATAGTAAAACGCTACTTATAAAGGTTCTGGTAGAAGGCCACGGTTACCACATTTTTTTTCTGGAAAATGCATCTTCTTTACGTAAGGCTCGTTTCACAAGTGCTCGGTGATGCCACCGCGTACTTTTTGCAGTACTTGCTGGAGTATAGGACAGCCGTCTCTACTTTTACACTCCGGCTATGCCGCCGCCCAAGGATAGAGATATCAAAAGTGCGTGGGACAGTAATCCCGATCAAGTACTTCGTTATCAGAATACAAGTCTGAAAATGTCAAAGTTTTAAATCGCTGATAATTTGCTGAAATAATGGATAAATGCGCAAACGCAGGTCACTTTCATATGTCTCCCTTTAAACGTGTGTAAGCACATACAACTGCAAAAGAGTGCATTTCCTTTCAGGACGGAAACTCGTATAATCCCTTTAAAAAGCTTTGGTTAAGTGCGCCCGTTGAACCGAGCCAGTGTCCGCTGCCGCGGGATCAGATGCAGCCCCGGGCGGTGACGTCAGGATCCGTCCGCACAGAGCCACTGCAGTCGGGTGCCTGGGCGGCTCAGGTCCTCCCCCCGCTTTGCTGAGTGAACGCGGCAACGCGACGCCAAGCATGGTCGGTCGACGACCTGAGGCCGTTCTTCTTATTAAAAATATCGAGCCGCTGGCTCGATTTTTTTATTTCATGTGATCAGAACTCGGCGCAGGAGATGTTAAGCGTCGAAATGGTGCCTAAGATTGTGTAGCAGCAAAGCCAAAATACAATGTTGGAATCCATACATAATTGCCCAAACATAGCACATATCCAGTCCTGAAGGGATTCTTTAAACAAAAATCGACCACGGTGGCTCGATTTTTATTATAATAACGACATCTGCTCTGCCCCGACCGGCCTGACCTCTCGGCTGTGTCACCGCACCACAGGGTGTGGTACCCTACCCGCTGTATCCCGACCCAGGGCCGCACGGCGGCGGCCGGCCGCCATTTTAGGATGTTGTTCAGTCATGGGATGACAGGTGGATTGGAAACCACCCGCCCGTGGCCGACCAAACGACTTGCAGGAAACTGCCGCGGCTTATCATAGAACGACATACAGGAGCCCATGTGGCCGGCGCTGTCACCCATGGCACAAGGCGCAGACGGCGAGTTTCCGATCCATGCGTAGTATATCTCATCCATGCTTATATCTCATCCATGGTTCAGTTCAGCGGAGGTAGTGGTTGCGGTGTGTTGGGGCAGCAGTCCCAGACCAGTATCTCAGCAACCACGAGTCGCAGATATGGGATGTGTAGAGAAATGATCGGCTCAGAGTATGCACGTGGAAAAGTTAAATGAATAATTTTCGATAAGAACTATATAGCTAAAAAGCACAATAAAATCTGTCCGTCCAATACCCACCCAAAATGGGCTCATTTTGACAAACATAAAGCTTTGAATAACAGGTTTAACAGGTTACAAATGCGTCTGACCCATCCACCCATAGCACACGCCTTTCCTCAGCCGGCGCGGGAGGGCTTAACACCCCAATATGGCGGCCGGCCGCAACCACGCTCAGACACCCTTGCCCCCCTAGGGCTCGGGGCCAGAACCAAGCGGACCACACTCTGATCGGCGGACCACACTCTGGTCGGCGGACCACACTCTGGTCGGTCGACTGACCCCGGGTCCGGGGCGGGGGCCGAGCCAGTGCCTGCTGCCGCCGGACCAGACGCAGCCCTGGTGACGTCAGGACCTGACCGCGCACACACACCGCGGCCACGAGAATTGGCGCATCTGGGATTTAGTTTTTGGTGTCATAAGGGACATCACCCCGAAAAAGCTGATCAAACTTAAAAAGCTCGTCGGATTTTGCTCCCTTATGCATTGCTAAATGTTTTAAGATAAGCTTTCCTTAGTAAAGTTTGCGTAGATCTCCCTCTAGATCAAGAGATGTGTCAATTTGCGCCAATTTCAGGTGGTTTTGCGGTGTATTTGCCCCTAAAGCGCCCCCCGCCCCCTGAATCCGCCAGTGGCCACGAGTCGCAGTTATGAAGGCGTAGGGCGCCCTTCGCAAGCAGTAAGCAGATTAGTTTCCGCGCAGAAGGCGCTGAAATAGACCATCAGACGGGGTTCCGTATCTGACGCTTAGACGCTTTGACGGGGTTCCGTATCTGACGCTCCGTACACTCAGAACAGAAACCGCCCTCTGGCTAAGTGACGGCCCTTAGCCATGTTTCATCCCATTAGCCATGTTTCGTTACCTAGCATTATGTCGCCCTATGGCCAGACCGTGACGGCGCCCCTCCGGTCAGTGGCGGCGCCCCAGTAAATGACGGCGCACCTCTGACCAGGAGCGGCGCCCCTCCGGCTAGTGACCCCCGGAGGTGCAAGGCCCTCTCAGGCCTCGACAATCACCCTCTCAGACCAGCCTGGGTCCAGCCAGGAGTCAGGCATGCCAAGGGTTCTGTCAGGCCTAGACATATCTGAAAGAGGACTTAACCCATCTAAAGGCCACTCAGGGGGCCCGCTCAAATCTACCAAGTTCTCCTTCAGGCTGATCGAGGCCCTCTCAAGGCGACCGAGGACCAATCGGGTTGACTGTGGGCCCATCAAGCCGACCAAAGTCCATCAAGCCGACCACTTTCTTCAGACGCCGCTTGACCAGATCTAACCAGAAGGCATCTGCATCGGTAGGCTATTTCTGGTGGTGGCTGACAGCGATGCTGACAGTGAATGATCGAATAGCTGGATATGGCAGTGGACTAAAACCAGTGGCGTCGCACACAACTTTGAGTGGGGCTGACCAAGGCTTGGGGATGGGCTAGTCTCATAGAGCCAAAGTTGATGCGAACGTGGGGTGACGAACACCGGCCGGAGAGATCCTGACTGGGCCGTCTCCCAAGCCCCCTGTTGGCGACGCTCCCGATTACAAGTTATTGGATATAAAGGTCTGAACTATTGACGCGGAGCAGCCTCGGAAGCCGGAAGAAGGACTAGCGATTATGGTGTCTTTTAAACTGAGGCACCTCTAAATTATGAGTAAAGAAGCCTATTCATTTTCATTTCATTTATGTATTCATATCGCCAACAGGCACTATGCCCACTTATAGACGAAGTCAAGTGATAAAATACAGAATAAATAATCATACACATCACATATGCACACAACACATATATAAAATAAAAAGAACCATGCACTCATACAGCTACATGTTCGCGACATAGGCTAAAACAGATGATTTAAAAATGACGAAACCGTCTACGAAGAAATCTACCTTGGGATTTTTTAGGATAAAAGCGTTCGCTGAGGTTGCAAGTCTAACAAACGTCCCCATCTTCACAGTGGAG
>VOPJ01011907.1:0-16716 GCA_014673585.1 Semibalanus balanoides | reverse complement strand
AGAGGTTAATTTGGCAGGAAAAACAATAGGATATGTAGACAGGATGTTCAGGTACAATAGCTATTGGTTTTCTAGTCGATTTACCGCGTTTGGTAAGAACTGTGTTTTTTTAACACGATGGTGATTTGTTTACAAGTTAAGGTCAACGAGAACACGTCGAGCAAGAAGCCATTTATTGCAGCGCCAATATAGCTCGCAGAAGATTACCAAAGGCACCATTTTGCTCCTTAGACATTGTGCTCCTTAATCAATTCATGTTAAATTTTTGCTATTAATAATCTGGATAAATATTGTAGAAGGATGGTTTTATGGGAAATGGCTACTAAATTGGCCTATTTGAATGCTTTTCTTTATATTTTGAGCGTTTGCGAGCGCGTTGCGGGTGGCAGTTATGACGGGGCAGGTTCTTTTTGAAGCGGGCGGGTTTGCGGGCGGACGTATTGTCGAGGGCGGGCGTTTATGCGGGGCGCGTTTGACGGCAGCGTTATGTCAGGAGGCGGCAGTTTGGGTGCAGGGTGGCGTTGCGGGAATGGACGTTTATAGCCGGCGCGCGCGTTTATGCGGGCGGCGTTTGCTGGCGCGCGTTTGCTGGTGGCGTTTTGGCGGGGGCGGCGTTTGCGGTTGGCGTTCGCGGGCGGCGTTTGCGGGCATTTTTATTTCGTTTGCGGCGGAGTTGGCGGGCAACAGAAAAACTGGTCCGGTCGATGCACCAAAGCATTTGCCCGTGCAATATGGGCAAATGGCTACTAAATTGGCCTATTTGAATGCAGTTTTTATTCTGGTCGTTCGGCTAAGATCCAACGCAGCGTCTAAATAAAATGCGAGAAAGTAATTGAACCGATATGCTCTGAAAGTAAACTGAATGACCGCGAAATCGGAATGAGCATAGCGTTAACTCCTCCAAACGATACAGTTGTAGTGCTAGGGCTCTTCGAAGCTTGACGACCAAGTATTTTTTACCCTGAAAACGTTTTTCTCATTGTTTCGTCTTTTACGATAAATTATTCATACTCAGAGTGAATATATGCAAATTTAAGGATGTCAAATGAAAGTCCACATTTGTTCGTCAAGTTTGTCAAGATTGTTGAAACCTGTGTGTGTATAATTTTGTACATCTGTGGTCCCGCGAAAATCGGTCATGCAATCAGAACCCTGTCATATTTGTTCCGCCCTGTAGCTCAGTGGGAGAGCGCTGTTCTTCTGACCTATCTCAGTAGTGGCAGCTTGGGTTCGAGTCGCTCCGGCGCTCGCTATTTGCCTCCTGACTGGGATGGCCCTGCGGCCGTGGGCAGCGGTTCACACTCAAGGCCAGGTGACGTCAGCGAACGGGGGGACCGTGTCCAGGTTATGTCGGCAGTAAAACTTCGTCTCTAAATTCCTGCCGGCCAACAGGAATTGCTCGATCGGGTGGTGAGGTCAGACGCGCGCAACAAGCTCTGCTTAGCGCGGGTTCTGACCTCGGAAAGCCATCCCCAACAAAGCAATCGGACTAAATTTAATTTAAAAAAACGGCGACTTGACGGGAGTGTGCCTATTTGCTCGGTCATGTGAAGTTGTTGACACTGGTCATAGAATATATTCCTGTCTGAATTTAAGGCCATATACTTCATTTTTTCCAAATTCACTCTAGTTGCTGAGATATTCCAAATTCGCAAAGGTGATGTTAGCAACACAACGTTATCGATATTCGCCAGAGAGCTTTCGCTACTAGAAGCATTGCCCGACCATTATATTACAACGCTAGCATATATCGTTAACGCTGGCCAATAGAAAACAGGTTGTGCGCGCTGATAGCAGCTGACGAACAGGGCCTCGATATCTATTCAACATTGTTCGTATCGTATGGAGTTGCTTATTGTTTTTGGTGCGCCATTCTAGATAACATCTTCTTTACTCTGTTTATAGTGGCGATCGTTAATGGACTTTGAAACAAAACAAAACGCAGAACAGAATATAAGTAAAAAATCAACTCAAGGGGCTCCAGACGTGAATTGAATCGAAGCAAATAATCAAACCAGTAGCTTCTTTCCGTATGACAAATATATTTGACATTTAAAAGGAGTAGGCACAGTTCCTTTAAAGGGACACTGCAACCTTCCCAAAAGTTTTAAAATGTACGCCGCTTGTGGTTCTAAATATGAAGTAATTGCTGCCAAACACGATTATGACATTTATTTCTTACAAACATTGCTCAATTTCATAAAAAGTTACGTTTTAATATTTGGGCTGATGAAGTCATATGAAGGAATTTTGGAGAATAAAGAAAACCTTCACGCTGCCATAAATATGACTAGTATATGGCTTATGTATGGCCAAAGTAAAACAAGTCAACTATAATCAACAATTTAGTAAAGAAAGACGACGAATCGATCAGGGAGAGGCTAGTTTTTTTAGAACTCTGTGAGTCACAGGTCAGCTGCATGTGTTGAAGTTATGTTTGGGGATGAAATCGACACTGAAATACCAAATGGGTTTGAATCGTTCGATCTGACAGTTTTGTTCCGAAGATATCGCTTCGCCGACCTCGATTCTGGCCGCCATTTTGGAATTCAAATCCATATAACTTAACAATTTACCGACCGATTTCTATTTTTTACGTCAAACGATCCGCCATTGTGTTGCTGTAAATGTCGCACAAACACTACTGCCCTGCGCCGCTTCGTTGTTGAGATATTCACGAAAAACATGTGGGGGCACAAAATTGCTCCCTCCCCCATTCCAGTGCACGTGTTAAAGCCGATGACGGCTCCTATCTTTACATAACAATGGTTGCCCGTGATATCCTTTCTTCAGAAGGTCGCCTCGCCCCGTGCGGCCACTGTACGAACAAAAACGCATAATACTTACAGAAGTATGGCGTCGCACGATCATATGCGTCGGAAGCGAGGGACGCACCCCCCCCCCCCAACATTATCCTATTTCAACATTACGCCTCTACGGGCGCTGCTTAGACAAGGTCTGCTTAAAATGCCTTTATCCCCCAACTTCCGAAAGGTGGCGACGCCCTTGCGCACGATGCAGGTGACATCTGGCGGTGGCGTCTATAAACTAAGTCAAAGGCGGGGGCGTAATCTAGACGACACTCGACGACTGCGCTAGGTTAAGACAAGTGTGTTTGACTTTTGGCGCAAAAAGAAACATACGTGCGCAGTTGGAACGCGAGTTTTTTAACGCAAAATGTCAAAGAGTATCTTGGCCAAGTTAAAGGTTTCATCAGTGTTAGGATGGTTTCGTGTACATTTCAAAACATTGATCCGGCTTTGATTACAAAACAATCGTATCGCAAACGCGTGTAAACACTTTAAAATTCGAGAAACGTTGAGTTGTGTATAAGAGCACCATGTCGCATTAAAGCACCGTCTTAACCCTTGCCCTACGGGAGCGTTTTTTACCTTCGCCCTACGAGAGGAGGGCCAACCAAGCAACATAGAGCGACGCGGAAAAAAACAGCATGTTGCCTATCATGTGAGAAATCCGATGGTTAATCATTTTTGGTTTCAGGTCAACGGGTGACCTTCCAGTTTAATTGAATGACCCAAAATCGACCACATCCAAAAATAGCGATGCTGCTCAGGACGTCGTAGTTAATAAAGTGATGAAAATCAAATGATTTGGTTAGCGTCAAGTTGTTGGTCTTTGAATTAACTATCTGCTTATATCTCGAGTTTTAGGTCTGGTGTTTCTTTTGACCTCTTAGGTCACGGAAATATTCACCGTCTTAACCCTTGCCTGTTTACATAGCACTAAAAAATTCAAGTAAATTTCAAAGAACTTCCTGTAACGCGACTTTTTCAGGCTTTTTTATCGAGAACTCTCTATTCAAAAAGTCTTGCCTTAAGTAAGTCCAAAAGCTTTTCCCAAACAGGATAATTATGCAGAAAAAGCATTCTATATTTACTGCTACATTCCCTAATCAACACCCCGAAGAACAGTCCCCATTGGAAAGAATTTTTTGAATACAACTTACTTTTTTGAGTGTACCAATACATGCCTTGTTTTTTTCGTGTTTCGTTCCCGTAAATCCCAAGAGTATGTCTGAGAAGCTGAGTATGGTAGCACTTTGCAAAATATCATTTGCAAGTGCAACCATATTGCCAGGAGATGGCCAGGGGTACTAGACCTAGAAAGCGCAACCTAATGCAACGTTAGCCCAATTTGGCCAAACGTTGCAAGTGCATCATTCGCGAACGCTGTAGGAAAAATCGGCGCACAAAATCGGCTTGTCTAGTAAATCCTGCGCGGCACTTCGTATAATTTCAAATCTAGTAGCAATGTGCAAGATTATATGACAAGGCAAATGACGTACCTGTCTGTGGTTTTTTTTTTTACTGGTTTATTATATTTAGCTAATTTTATATAAGTGTGATCTTTTAGTTGTCGGCAAATTTGAAGTCTCAGGTAGTGCTTATAAATGAAAGTTGGTCTATTATGTATCTTCCCTTTTTAGTTTCTAAAACTCATCTAATTTCAATTCTGAGTACACGAAAGACTGATTTAGGGGACCATGTTGTACCTACCTAGGTAGTACCGACAAGTTGCCTTGTATCTGTCCCCTCATGCACACAGAATGAAATTATATAAAGTTTTTAGAAACTACAAAAGGAAAGATACAATAAAAGACTGGCTGTACATCATGAAATCATATGCACTAATTCTTCATAAATTGTCCAATGTAATATATTATAAGTGTTCATTTGAGGTTTATGATCGTGTTCATTGAAGTTTCTTCATTAGGTAAAGCAAATAACAGTGCATGCAATACATGCAGCGCTGCAATGGCAGTGGTGCCTGGCGGCCATGGTTATAGTTGGGTAAGTTGTAGTCCTATTAAAAGTTAGAATAATGGCAGTGCAGGCGTCACAAAATACTTGAAGTCCATGACTTTTGCTTTGGCTTAAGTTTATTTACTTCAATTCGGCTGGCCCAATGAAAAACAACTCTGATTATTTTGTTAAATATTTAGAAATATTTGGTGAGTGATAGCATGGGGTTACAGACGACCATCCCCATTATTTATGAGTTATCCCATAATATACCCACCAACTGACAAAATATTCAATTTAGTAACTACGATGTCATTTTCCGAGACTATTTTGCACAATAAACTGATTTTAACTAATAATTAATATCTTCCACTTCATTGTAACCACTCCCAAGCTAATCTGAGTCACTAATGCCCTAAATCCACATAGGGAGTGTTTGAAATGCCACCGGAAGCTGCGCCACACATCAATCCAGCCCAGCGGTTACCATGAGTGAAATGTTTTGTCTCGTAACATCACAGGCCCTTTGATTTGACTTATGAATAGTTTGTAATGGTCGTTTTTGTTTTTTCCATCAAGAATCGGCCATTACATGGTTTTTTTGACGTTATCCATTTTGTCTTGATCTTAATGAACGTAGACGCAGTGAGTAATTTTGAAGGTCACAGTATATAAACATAAACCTTCGACAACGGTGGTTAGTGGTCCATCACAATACTAAAGTAAGGCATGCATGGCAATGAAGCAGACGGAGCGAGTTATTTCACTTGTGTCCGGCAACTTGATAAGCATTGTTTGTTTTGGATGCAATACTTACCTGCACCTTTCTGTAGCACTTAGTTATTTTTATTTCTGATTCGGCTCACCTGTGGAGGTGAATTCGAAGTCAAGCACGTGCTTATTCCTGTAACCATATTCAGTTTTTTTAGCTATTGATGGTGAGAAGTTTCTTCAGTTTTGTTAATATTTTCAACGTAGCTATACCATGTGGTTATTTTTACGGCCCAAATTATCAGTGTAATACTTTTGACATAATCAGTGCAGTGAAACGGCAATTATCCTGAAACCCACGCCAAGCAAGCACGAATGAAGTCGGATTTTGGCCCATCTGTAGCTGCGTTCGTTTTCGACCGCTTCCGCTCTCACTCACTCCATCTGAATGACATTTGGTCGGTGGTCATCTCTGGTCAGATTTTGTTCAATGTTGCTGGGTAAGATACATTCTTAAGTACAGAATAGTGTCTGGAATAGAATGCTAGTGACCAAAATAGTTTAAAAATAAGCTCAGTTTTTGTAACATTAAAAAATGCTGTAGAATCTTGGGTTGACCTGGCTAAAACCATTGTAATGCCTATTTCGCATTTTGTGTTTAAGTGATGGCATAACCTTGGCGAGTCCGCCATCATAACAAATCATTAATGTTAAGCTCACGGCGTCATTTTCTGAAATGATTGGTAGGGCCCCAATGCTAACTGATAGATTGCAATGTCATTCTTACAATTCAACGTTATGGCCGCAAAGTGACCTAGCAGTCGAACGCGCCCTAAAGCCCCCATAAACAAACCATTCCAATGTTGAAATGTGAAATTAACTGTAGGGCTCAGGGCCCTACAGGCAGGGGCATGGTTTCCTATCTCTTTTGAGGCACCCACAATACCCTCTGAGCACCCACAATAATAAAATACAACTGTATGTTAACATGTTGAAGTTTTTAGTGAAATTTTAATGAAAAAAATCTTCCATGCGACCGCAACAATCACATGAAAACTTAATGTTCCATTTTTTTTAACTGAATCATGTTCATCATTTGATTGATAATATAATATCATAACTTATCTTAAGACATATTATCATAAAATGAGTCACAAGAAACACACATAACATATTTAGCTCTTGCCAATCAGCATTCATTGAAATTAAATGCTCCAAAGCATGTTTTATTTGGTTTATAACGTCGTAGTGCGCCATTTTTGACGCTCTTAAAGAAAAGTTTAATTGGTATCGATAGGTAAAATGATTTAACAGTGAAAAATAAAAAAATGTTGCGTATGCTGTAAAAACTGGAAGTAACATTTTTTATTTGAACGACTATTGAAATCTATAAGTTATAAGGGAAATGTTTGAACAGAAATGAAACCATGCTACGCCCTATGGCGAGGGCGTATGAGCTAAAAAAGAAGATTTTAAACATGGATTACATTTGTCGTCCGCTGGATATGATCCCGCTTAAAACATAGGGAAATTCTACAAATCTAGGGAAATTTACAAAAAGTCGCGTTACAGAAAATTTATTTGAAATTTAGTTGAATTTCTTTAGTGCTATGTAAACAGGACTATTGATGATAATTGCTATGGGCGATTAGCATAAGCAATCACGACTTGATCACGTCCAGGACAGTGATCAGAAAATCTCAAAATTAAAATATGATAAATGCAATTGGATTTTCTTTTAATATTGATATATATATTATGAGCATGAGGTTAATTTTGTATATACTTATATGATAAATGCAAATAAAAAGGCGTGTTCCAAGATCAGTTTTGGCTCCTTATTACAGAAAAGGTACTTATTTGTTCGTATCTGGTCAACAAAAGTCCAAAAAAGTGAATTAAAAAAATGATGTCATTAGTTTCTTACAATTAGGAAGCCATCACTCGGTCAAAAATAGAGATATTGCTTTGCAATTTGTTTGGGGTATTGTTTTTCATCAGTTCTCTCACATATATTCCGTTTTTTTGTCTTCAAACATCTTTGAAAGTTTGGTTTTGTGGGGATTAAAAACAAAAATGGGGGGTAAAAAAAAATCCGAAATTATCTTATAAAAGGAAATGTTGTTTTACGTCTTGTCTGTTTTTTGTTTGCATTTTGCAGCAAAACTATATTTTCTATGATTTCTCAACATTTATCGTGTTTTTTAGCGAACATGAATTCCATCTAAAGAGTCATCTATCTTCAAAACTATGTGACCAATTTTAATAAAATTTGACAGGGTGCGTATAATTGTTGTACACTAAGTTACTGGCAATTTCAGAAAGATGCGCATTATGTGTAAAGAGTTATTAAATACAAACCTCTGGGGGCCTGTCAGGCACCCCAGAGGTGAGGGTTAAGTCACGTGACCACACTCGGTCACGTGGCTGCGCCTTAACCCGAAATCGGCGTCAATGGATGCTCAGGCACGGTCGCCAGGCTTGTATCTCCTTTTACGTTGCATGTATTTTATCTCCTTTGACAACAGTACCTACCTATATTCGGCGGCTGTATATCTACATTGCTTTGTTTATATTTGACAACAGGCTTGCGACCAAAATAGCAAGTGTAAGACAAATTGTCTGAATATTTCAATAATGCGTATTTATTTCAGGGTCTCGGCTAATATGATACCTCGGCGGCCAAACTCCCCAGCAGTGACCGCTTGCTGGCCCCCCAGTGACCAAATTTTGGCACCCCAGTTGGAGTGTTTTTACATCTGTTGTTTGATGCGGAAAACTGAAGCCCCGTTTCATGAACGTGTTCCGCAAATAAATGATATGATGATATGAATAAAATACAATAACAATGAAATTATACTATTTTATTTTGATTCGATCCAATCCCTATTCAACCAGATAGAATGTGGCTCAGGCCCAATTCTTAAACTTCAGGAAAAATTATACGTCCTGAAAAATGTGCGTGTGTCACATTGCTTAGAAAGAATGTTATGTTTTCCTTAAATTTAACTACCACTATTTTATTATAGTATAGTATTATATTAAAGTGAATTCGTGTCCACATCACAAATGCACGTATGCAGCAGCAGTAACAGGTATGGTATATAGATGCAACCGTACCTATGCCTTAGCAGCATTTTCGAAAGCCCCCCCCCACTCAGTGGAAGTTCCTTAGCTGAAGCCCTGATTTATTTCGATGTTATCCGTAATATTGAGAAGGTAAGGTTGCTGAATTTTAAATACAGAGTTGCAGGTTGTCACAGTAGACTGAGGTACGTAATGGGCAATACAGAAGTTATGGGGATTTTCCCATTTTCATTCGGTTCATACGTTCCCTAACACCCAAGATTCCATGAAATGAGCAAGTCATTTCAGTTGATACGTGTCACAACTGTGGTTAGAAAGAAGAAAACGCATTTATAGATCAGCCTAAGTTGTATATTTCCACTTCCGCAATAACACCCCTCTAACCTGTCATTTTCATGCACGAATAAGATACTGCCGATAACTTGTCTGAATCTCCGATCAACATAAACATTTTCTGACACTATCTGACTACAATGACAAAGATGACATGAAAATGATTCAAACAAGCGATTTAAATATTTAAAGCACAGCAAATGTTCCAGAAACACCAAACAGAACACAGCTCAGCAGCACTGCTAGTGAGTCCGTAGCTATAGAGCTACAGTATGTATCTGGTGCTATTAACGTTTTACATCCTGGCGGACAGAAATTTACCCTGCTACGAGTGTCAGTCACTTCTGCCAAAACAATAGTA
This sequence comes from Semibalanus balanoides, assembly GCA_014673585.1. Taxonomy (NCBI): domain Eukaryota; kingdom Metazoa; phylum Arthropoda; class Thecostraca; order Balanomorpha; family Balanidae; genus Semibalanus; species Semibalanus balanoides. Next base: position 7,461 of record VOPJ01011907.1, on the reverse strand, counting down.
ATAAAAGGCAGAATAATAGTTGACTACTACCAGATTTGTTGGCTAATTTAACCCGATTGCAAACTCCTTTTACTGCCATAAGTTGAACTTTTATTAATTAATATCCAACATTTAAGAAATAGAAAACATTTGCATGCGGAAAGGTTACTTTGATTGCGCCAATATAAGAATATTCATCTTTTGAATTGCGCAGGTTCCCGGCAGGTTAGGGTCTGTCGCCAAAGATGTAGGATGTTTAAATTAGCCCAAACCCAAGGGTTTTCATGAGTTGCCTGCAAAAAGACATGGTTCAAGATGGACAATATGCAGAGTTTTCAATCATCAAAAAAGTGAATCTTATAATCACTTTGATTTAACAAAATACACTCACGTTATTCGTTTACGAAATAACTTGCCTCTTGCACTAAAAACAGTAAGAAAGAATGCCAGACGCCACAAATCGTTCAATTTCAGTGTCTATGTGATGTCGAACATATTGCATAACTAACTGACTTACTGGTTTTCCTTATGGAAGCAAGAGAAAATAAAGATTTTATCATATTGCAAAAATATTTATAGGTACCTATTAAATATATTATACCAATGGTTGATACTAGCCAATAACGATCTCATAAAGTTCATTTATATATATATATATATATATATATATATATATATATTTAAAGGGATCATAAGACCTTTTCGAATGTCTTCTAATAATTTTCTGGAGGATGGAAGCGAGGAACAATATTTTATCGAACGTTATATCCCACTTTTCACGAATTTGTATTATAACAGCTATTGGAAAGCTTTATTATTACAATAATAATCAGCGACAGCAATTCTAGTCCAAATGCAAAAGAAGAACGAGGCATATTATGTATTGCGCTCTGAATACAAGCAACGACAAATATAAACACTGGTGTAAACCACACAGTGCAAACAAGTCGTGGCCATTTGCCACTTCATGTGCGCTTGCGTATTCGTCGAAATTTTCAACACGCTTACAAATATCAACAAGGACCCGGACATCGACCGATGTTGAAAGCAGACGATGCATACCGGTCATCAGCCGATCATATGCGCCTATAATACAAACCAATGGTTTTAATCATCTTCAACTGATTTCCCTTACGTGCCAAACGAGATGATGTCCTGCATACCTTTAATTGTTAATTTGAGGGCTTAAAATGGTCGGGCGGTGGTCATCCCTTCAACCTTTGGATCGGGGCGTTTGGAGTCAACTATTATTGGAATAATACGTGGATGCCCGAGTCATTGAGAAGGACATTATATCTGATTTGCATGAACTGAGTAATGTTACAACTAGTTATGAACTAAATTTTGCCTTTTTCCGCTATGTGGGGCCTATAATCCATTGCAGGAGTCTGTCAGGAAATACGGAAGAAAAGGCACGGGTTTACGTGTTTTATTTCTACGGTTCTTATTTGCGTGGAACGCTTACGAAGTTTGAACGTGATTTTGGTATACTTAGAGACATTTTCAAGCTTATGAATAAAATCTGCAATGATAACTTAGCCTCGTGTACCAAACTGCATTGCCACCTCCAATAAAGTGGAAAAGGTCTTATGATCCCTTTAACACACAACGTTGACTTCCTCCTACAATTATTTTACAGTTCTTATAGTGAAACTAACCAAACACTTTACGTTTTCAGGTGGTATTGGGATTGCTTGTCGCTGGCTGCCAGTGCTGGGAGACCCCGGCGGTGAATCAGGGCCGCCGGGCCCAGTACTATGTGCAGCAGAACGACGGCTCCTACCATTACGGCTTCGACACTGCCGAGGGCCTCTACCAGAGCCAGCAGGGTGACCAGGCTAACGAGGTGAGCGGCCAGTTCGGTGCCGATGGCGGCAAGGTCGAGTACACGGCCGGAGGTCCGACGCTTTCGTGGTGGACCTCACTCAAGAAGGCCGATGCCTACTGCACCAAGGCCTACGTGGCACAGGTCGCCAGTTAAACGGTATGCCAACCTCGAGGAGCTGGCCACGCACCCCGAGCAGGTAGACGACAGCTCCCGAGGTCAAGGCCGCCAAGGCTTCTTTCCCTGCTGCTTACACGCTGCTCGCCGCCGCTGCTGAGGCTGCCCCTGACGTCAACATCATCACTTGGTGCTGCCCCTGCTGTGGCCGTTCCACAACTGCGACTACAGCGCTCCGGCTCCTCAAAGCTTCTACCTGGCCCCGACTCAACAAGAGATCAATATCCTGGCCCTCTGCCCAGGAGTGCGCAATGTGGGACACTGCTGATGCGGAAAGCCCCAAGGCTACCTCCAGGCTGCCTAGCGCAGCGCCGCCGCGCTAATGGCGGCCCTCGGAACTCAACATCAGCACGGCCCCCTGCGGCCCCACACACCTGAACGCTCCGCTCCTCAAAACTTTCTACCTGGCCCCGATCTCAACAAGAAGAACAAGTTTAACTCGGCCCTGGGCTGCGGCAGGTGGACGCTTCTTGGCCATGTTGTGGGACACTGCTGAGGTCAAGGCCGCCAAGGCTTACCTTCCAGGCGTGCCTACGGGACGCAGCTGCGCCGCTGCTGAGGCTGCCCTGACGTTCAACATCATCTACTGGTGCTGCCCCGCTGTGGGCGTCCACAACTGCGACCCCTAAAACAGCGCTCCGGCTCTCAAGCTTTCTAACCTGGCCCCGACTTCAACAAGAGATCAAGTTTACTCTGGCCCTGCGTGGCGCAGGTGGATGCTTTCTGGAAATGTTGTGGACACTGCTGAGGTTCAAGGCCGCCAAGGGCTACCTTCCAGGCTGCCTACGACGCTGCTGCCGCCGCTGCGGAGGCTGCTCCTGACGTCAACATCATTACCGGTACCGTGCAGGCGCCCGCCGCTGTGCCAGTGATCCATACCTACGGACACGGTGCCGCTTCCAAGCCGTCCGAAATCGTTGACTTCCGTTCCACGTCCAATGATGACAGCTCGTACGAGTTCTCCTAACACCACAAGCGACACAGCCCCGCTACGAATCTGCCGCATGCCCGCCAAACAACGTGCAGGGAAACTTTGAAGTTCGTCGCCGACGACGCCCAGAGGAGGCGTTGGATTACAGGGCCGGTGGCCGGGGACTGGCTTCGTTAGCCAGTGGCCGCTCACCTGCCTGTTCCGTGTCAAGACACTGCAGCTGTGGCCAGTGCCAAGGCGTTGTTCAAGAGTGCCTTCGAGTCTGCCGCCGCCGCTGCTGAGGCTGCTCCAGCTGATGAGATCAACACTGGCTATGCCCCTGTTGTGGCCGTCAACACTGCGACCTACAGCGCTCCGGCTCCTCAAACTTACTACCTGGCTCCGACTCCCATAGAGATCAAGTACTACGATCCCGCTGCGCCCGTGGATGCTTCTGGCAATGTTGTTGACACTGCTGAGGTCAGGGCCGCCAAGGCTACTTTCAGGGCTGCCTACAACGCTGCTGCCGCTGCTGCTGAAGCTGCTCCTGACGTCAACATCATCACTGGTCCTATCCCTGCTCCGGCCGTCAATACCGCGACCTACAGCGCTCCGGCTCCTCAAGATTACTACCTGGCCCCGACTCAACAAGAGATCAAGTACTCTGGCCCCGCTGCGCCGGTGGATGCTTCTGGCAATGTTGTGGAACACTGACTGCGGTCAGGGCCGCAAGGCTACCTTCCAGGCTGCCTACGACGCTGCTGCCGCCGCTGCCGAGGCTGGCTCCCGATAATGACATTCATCACCGCTTCCGTGCAGTCGCCGGCTGCTATTTACCAGCGCGGCCACCGTTGCCCCTGCAGCCAGGACGACCTTACAGCGCAGCCATGGAAATATGCGCACCGTCAGCTTCGATGGCATCACTCTGATGCAGGCCGATGGACCGTATATAGTTTCGGATCATTCAATTACGAATAGAATATCAGCTGGATATGGTTGAGGATGACGCTTTCTGTCGGCATTATTTTTGGCTGTGCACTAAGATGCCTAGTGATTGATTTCAAACATTGTTTTCCGTTGTCTAGTGTCTTGTTCGTGACGTCCGTTCGTTGCCTGAAGTCGTTTTCCATCCAGTTTCCAATATCTTGGCTCTGGTTCTCTACGTTTGCGTATACGTGTGTGTGCTCGTGGCTATAATGACAATTTTCGTAATTTGGGCAGCTGTCTTCGAAGGATGGTGTCTTCTGCGTTGCAGAAGTGATAGTTTCCATTGTGTTTAAAACTATATCACTATTTTCATAGTCCTGATATTTGTCTTTACTTGATGGTGGTACCGAAAGCCCTAGGGTTTCATTGTCTCACTGAATGCTTCAAGAACTAAGGCTATCCTTATCACTCTAACTCATCCATCGTATGACATTGTTTTGAATCGTGCCCATAGAGTATGCTGTGTATGTATGGAGGTCATCCACCAAAAATGGAAATAAAGACTGCATCATTTGCGCGGTATATTGGCTTGAATTGAAATGCACTCATTCATTGAGGCCCTTGGTCTCGGCCTGTGCCGGTGCAACACGGCTGGAAGACACAGCCACATACCCAGCCAGTCCACAGTCCACAGTCCACAGTCCACAGTCCACAGTCACAGTCCACAGTCCACAGTCCACAGTCCACAGTCACGTTCATGCTCTCCATTGACTCCTCATGATTACAACGGCCAAACAAAAAGAACTGCTTCAGATAACCGATCTAGTGTCAAAATATCAGCGCACACCATATTCAGCGTTATTAGGCAGAGTGTCATAATCGTTTGATGAAAATTGTTGAGTTCAGATGACGGATTTGTATATCATGGTATGAGAGAAATATTTACAAATTAAAACAATCGTAAAAATAACAGTCATTGGCTATGTATCTGAATAAAACCTAGTTCCGTCGTTACGATTACCTGCTCAGCTGTTTTCCCCTGCACGCACCTCAGTGACGAGCCAGGGGCGGACTGCTGCAGCCAGCAACTGCTCCATGTCTCGACTGCTGGATTTGCCAATAAGGTCATGATCAGCAGCATCAGCTGTCTTACATTCTGAAAACCACGTTCATAAAGCTTCCTAGTATTAAGAAAGACTAAAAAACTATTAATATTTATGTCTTACATATACTGGCGACCTTAAGGGGAGTGTGCCTTCTTACATCGGTCATGTCACCATGTGTAGTTGTTGACACTGGTATATATTATATATTTTCTGAATTTAGCCATATACTTCATTTTTCCAGATTCACTCTAGTTGCTGAGATGTTAAAAAATCGCCAAGATCATGTTAGCAATACAACATTATCGATATTTGCCAGAGAGCGCTCGCTACTAGAAGCATTGCCTTTATATTACAACGCTAACATATATCGTTAACGCTGGCCAATAGAAAACAGCTCGTGCGCGCTAATAGCAGCTGCCGAACAGGGCCTCGATAACTATATTGTATTATTGTTCGTAAGGATTTTTTTGTGCTCTCCATTCTAGATTAAATCTTCTTTACTCTGTTTATAGTGGCGATCGTTTATGGACTTTGAAACAAAACAATATGCAGAACAGAATATAAGTAAAAAATCAATTTTCTCCCTAAAAAAGGACACTCCCTTCCGATGCCCAGAGGGCAAACTTTACCGACAGACCGATGGGGTGGCAATAGGTTCCCCACTTTGGGTGTTATTTGCGGAAACGTATATGGCACAGATAGAATCGCTGACCTTAGAGAGCCTTGAAACGAAACCTTTCACGTACTCAGAACTGTCGGTACATAGACGATATATTCGTTGATGTTGACGAGGAACAACTCATGTGCCTCAAATCCAAACTTGAAGACACATCAACTCTCAAATTCACAGTCGAAATGTCCGTAAACAACCAAATTCCATTCCTTGATGTAGCAGTTGATGCTTCAAATACTAAATTTGTGACCTCAGTTTACAGGAAACCCACCGATAACTGTAAATGTCTTAACGGCCTGAGTGAGAGCCCAGATAAATACAAGGAAAGTGTAATTCGTGCATATATACACCGGGCACTGACACACTGTACAGTGTACATCCTGGGCTCTGGTTCACCAATAATTCGATAGGACCAGACACATCCTTGTCAGCAACAACTTTCGCCTAACTGAAATTGATAACCAAATAAAAAAAAACAGCTCCATAAACACTTTAGGTCGTCAAGAGTGGAGCAAAACCGACCGCTGACATCAAACTCTTCTACAAAAACAGAATGACCACAGCCTATAAGGCCGACGAAAAAGCAGCATTATAGCCTGAAAATGTATCCAATCTGACCCCAAAAACAATGTCAAGCTGATAGTCTGTTACAAAAGCCCAAGGACTTCAGACCTCATCATGAACAACAACTTGTCCAAAGAAACCTCCCCTCTGAAAGCCAACAATGTAGTCTACGAGTTCAAATGTACCGCCGATGACTGCACGCGCCGCTCAAACTCAACCTACATAGGCTACACAACCACATCACTATCGCGACAATTAAATATGCATTTACAGGCTGGCGGACCAAAACAACATATGAAATCTACCCACAACTCTGACTTAACCCGTTCTCTCCTTGTGGACAATACTTCTATCCTGGCAACATGCCATAACGTAAGTAAATTACAAGTAGTAGAAGCGGTGTTATCAGAGAAAGAGATCCTGTCATAAATAGACATATGAACATTGAACATGCAAGGAACATTTTTGTTATGTGATGGTGTGCCATTGACTGTAAATGTAAGGTAATGGGCGTTAGCCTATTATCGATGATATAATAGGCGATCGCCGCTAACAAAAGTGACTGAATGAATAGTGCTCGTATGTCGTGTCATGTATATAAAATATAATGTAATGTGCCGCACCATTGAACTCTATACGCAACCTATGTCGTGACGTCATTTGATATTATCAGCTGACGGCGTGGCATACTCAGCTGACTGCGTAGTGTTAAAGGCCATAGACACAAAAAGTAAGTCGTTTTTCTCGTTAAATGAAGTAATATAATAATAAAACTAAGCCTTTAACACTACGTCGTCAGCTGAGTATGCCATGCTACTTTTTTGACGTCACACTTAGGTTGCGTATTGGATCCTATAGAGGTCAATGTGCCGCACATGTAAAAAGCGTATATTTGTATTGTTTAAAACGAACCGAACCGCCGAATGTCATTCCTAGACTGTTTTTTTATTATGTTTAAACATACTGGTGCTTATGTTGTCTGAAGATGCTGGTTGTACCGGCGAAACGTTACGTCCTAAAATAGGCACCATCTTTTTGCAATGCTGACAAAAATATATTTTGTTTCATTTTTCGTCTTTTACGCTGAATAATTAATACTCAGGGTGAATATATGCAAATTTTGAGGATGTCAAATGAAAGTCCACATACATTCCAACATTTTGACGTCAAGTTTATCAAGATTGGTTAAAAACTTTCGCATGTAATTTTTTTACATCCGTGTCCGCGAAATAGGTCATGAATCAGAAACCCTGTCATATAAAGTCATATAATGGACAGAAATTGGTGCCTGGGCTGAAAT
>VOPJ01011906.1:0-16715 GCA_014673585.1 Semibalanus balanoides | reverse complement strand
AGTGGGCGGAGCCTAATCTCTGCGGCTGGCCGCAGCGACCGCAGGCACCCGTGAACAGCACTCTGTTGTGTGCCATAGGCAAGCCCGATTTGCTAGCAACAACCCTTGAGTGACGTCACTGGGCGTCACTGGGACCCAAGAGCGCTGGGATCGTTCTCAAAACGAAAACAAAACGGCGGTTATTTGCAAGATGTTTTTTTTTTCTTATAAATTTAGTCCGAATACATTGTAGGGATGGCTTTCCGAGGTCAGAACCCGCGCTAAGAAAAGCTTGTTGCGCTGGTCCTGACCTCACCACCCGATCGTGCAATTCCTGTTGGCCGGCAGAATTTAGAGGACGAAGTTTTACGTGGTACCACATACCTGGCCCAATTCTTACCACAAGCCCAATATTACCAAGTGCGTTAAGGCGTCAATGCGCCCACTGCCATCTAGCGGCGAAATTAATCCATGATAGTATATCAAAGAATCGAAAACTGAACATGTTCAACGTGAATTGCCATTTTTTTAGATAAAGCTGGGCTCAGTAAAACTGTTATGTTTTATGCATTATTCATGCGATAGAAAAGCTGAAAGCAACTTTAAAACAGACCTATCAATGCAGAAATTTGGGAATGAATCAGCTATACGAAACGCGACATCTAGGGCCAAGTATCTTAATACTTAGTTTCAAATGGCTTATTCTTATCGCCCCAAGAACCCCAGCAAGACCATTCATGCATTGAGGATGTGCAGTCAGCTGTGGGGCGATGGAGATTGGCACAAAAAGGAGGGTGTAAGAATGCCTGGGCGGCGACGGCTCGCGTCCCCTCGCAGTGCGTGCGGGCCCCGGTCAGGCAATCCAGTGACCTCAAACTGGAAACTGCCCTTTCCTCGGTGCGACGGGTGCGCTGCCACCCCAACCAGTGGATTAAGACTTTGCAAGAGAGACTGTACACAGAAGAGAAGTTAGATGAGTTTTAGAAACTGAAAAAGGGAAGATACATAATATAATAGACCGACTGTACGTACTACGTAGTACGTACCTGGTCCAGGGTATCCCTTTATAGATACGCTCTTGGCTCTACTAGCGGGATGCGGGCGGAGACACGCCCACTGACGTCACACAGTGGTCGGTGCAGAATGTAAACAAATCTTCTGGTGACGCTATCTTCAAGGCCTTAGCTATCTTCTAAACGGCCTTGTTGTAGTGCCAGATGTGTGTTGCGCATTGTGCTGTGGAATTAATAGGATTTGATAGTTTGTAGTTTATTATTCATGATATCTTTGAACTTGCGCTACACTACAATTAGAAGATAACTTAGGTAATGATGTGACCCCAATCATGTTTAAATTTGTCACCTGCGCCAGTTGGTGAAATGGGCTGCGCCATTGCCATGCCCCAGCCCCTGCCGTCAGTACAGTGTACACAGTACAGCACCCACAGTTTTAGAAACAACAATGCATCCAAGCTACCCTCAGCCACGGAACACTCGGAGTGGTGTAATGGTGGAATGTCATGTGGAAGCCAACGTGTAAATTATAAGATTATGAAGCCCCACTGACCTGGGGTCCCGGCGTGCTGGAGCCAATCTATGTTGGATCCTCGCACGCAACTGGTATGCAAAATGGATCAAAAATATGTAGAATAAGTATGGTCGTAGAATAGGTGGGATCCAGTGAGTAGATCCGTACCAGGAGAGAAAGGGAAAGAGGCAAGGGAGCGGGGCTCATAAGTGCTCCTCTCTCAGGGCACAGTTTGTCGTATCTGTTCTTAAATCTATTTATGCTGATGCTCGTGATTACCTCTTCGGTTAGCTGGGCATAAAAGAAGCATATCAAAATCTTATCTTGAAAAATTAACAGCAAAATATATAAATATTTCCCGTTAATAATACATCAGTCATAAACCTTTATCTCACCACCTGATTACACAATTATGTTGGACGGCAGAATTTAGAGACCAAAGTTGTATGTGCCCTACATACCTGGACACGGTTCGCCCCGCTCACTGACGCCGCCTGGCCTTGAGTTTGCCCACTGCCACCAGCCGCAGGCCATACATAGGCCATAGCCGCAGGCCGCAGAGCAAATACTGAGCACTGAAGTGACTTGAACCCAGGTCAGGTTGCCACTACCAAGATAGGTCAGAAGTCCAACGCTCCCCCACTGAGTTACAGGGGCGTACTGAATGAAGAGGGATAGGCAGTTCAAGTTTAGGAATGCTAAAACATGTAAAAGTTGGTTTCAGTTTTGTGGGCTAGCATCAGTCAGTTGCATCTTATCAGCATCAGTTGCATCTTACAGTAGTTCAGTTGTTTTGTATATATTGGAATTGATACCTATTAATATTATTGTGTTTACATAGGAATAGAAACTTGTTCATACTAACTTAAAGGGAATGTTTCACATTAACATAAGATTGATGAGATGGCCAAGTTGTGGATTTCCATTGACATTAAGTATTGTAGAAGTTAAACACCACAGAGGTCTAATTCAAAGTAAATGTTGAGTTTGGTTTTGACACTGCCAAAAAAAAAAGGCCCTAGGTATAAGGTAAGCCGCTTAAAAGCCGATGTCGTATCCCTTTTTATCCAAATGTTGAATGAAAGTAGACTTGTTTTACATTGGCTAACATTAGCCATACCACTAGTCATACATATTGCAGCGTAGAAGGTTTTTTCTATTTCCAAAAATTCCTTCAATGACATCATCACCAATACTAAAACTAGTTTTGTCTGAAATGGAGCACTGTTTGTGAGAAAAAATGTCAGAAACGATGTCGCAAGCAATACTTCAATTTTGCACCACAAGGGGCTAGCATTGGACAACTTCAGAGAAGTGAACCTTCCTTTAAGGGATTAATACGAGTTCCGTCCTGGAAGGGAAATGCACTCTTTTGCGTTGTATGTGCTTAAAACACGTTTAAACATATGAGAGTGACCTCGCTTGCGCATTATCCATATTTCAGCAATATCAGCGTTTTAACTTTACATTTCAAGACTTGTATCTGATAACGAGTACTTGATCGGGTATTACTGTAGCCACCACTTTCTAATATCTCTATCTTGGGCGGCGCATAGCCCGGGCGTAAGTGGCGTAAGTAGAGACGGCGTCTATACTCAGCAAGTACTGCAAAAAGTATGCGGTGGCATCATACGAACACTTCTGAAACGTCCTTACGTAAAGAAGATTTGCATTTCCAGAAAAAATTTGTAACCGTGGGCCTTCTACCACCTTTATAAGAACGTTTTACTATGTAACTCAATTATTCTGGGAAAAACCTGTATAATCCCTTTAAACAATAATATTTGCTCAATTTAACGTGACCTAATACAACAATGGTGCAGCGTTATACATTGTAGCCTGTTCAGTTATTGTGATGTCAAAAGCAACTTCACAGCCAGAGGCTCCATACACAGTTTTGGGGATCCTCAATATTCTCCTCACTCAAAGAACATGACCATTATACCTACATCCTACATACAATACTATGTACAATAATATGATGTGACATCTATGTTGGACACATACCTATACCCAGCCAGCGACTTAAGCCAGCCCGTCACCCCCAGTATCAGGAGCTTGAGCCCACCGCTCACCCCCAGTATCAGGAGCTCAAGCCAACCCCTCACCCCTAGTATCATTTCAGGAGCTCGAGCCCACACCTCACCCCCAGTATCAGGAGCTCGAGCCCACCCCTCACCCCCAGTATCAGGAGCTCAAGCCAACCCCTCACCCCTAGTATCAGGAGCTCGAGCCCACCCTGCAGCCCCAGTATCAGGAGCTCATGCTCCCCCTACCCCCGAGTATGAGGAGTCAGCCCAACCCCTCACCCCCAGTATCAGGAGCTCGAGCCCACACCTCAACCCCAGTATCAGGAGCTCAAGCCTACCCTCACCCCCAGTATTAGGAGTTCATGCCCCACCCCTCACCCCTAGTATCAGGAGCTCAAGCTCAATCTCACCCCCAGTATCAGGAGCTCATGCCCCACCCCTCAACCCAGTATCAGGGGGTTTACTCATCAACACATTTATTTAAATGTTCGATCAAATCGACAAAAGTGTTTGTTTTGTTTCTTTGAATCGTTTTTTTTTCTTTCTTCCGTGAATCAGATGGTGATTGAATCATTTAAATTCAAAAATGAATCATGATTGAATCGTTAAAAAGGTGAATCAATAACCATTCTGATGCAAGCTGACCAGCTGCTGTCCATTCATTACAATAGTGCATTTCCTATGTTTCAGGTAGCATTCGGCATCTACAGGGTATCGGCGGGACTCGGCGTGACCTGTAGCGCGCCTAGCGCGCCCGTGCGCCCGTACGTGTGTCTGTGCGTGTGTCTGTGGGCGGCCTGAGTTCTGATGCAGTGAAACTCGGTAGTGACCGCCGCCATGCCGGGTGTGGTCAGTGTTGAGGAGTTCGCGCACGAGACACGCGAGGATGTCGCCTCGCCTACCACCTCTACGTTCACCACAAAAATACCCCAGTTCAGACAGAGCATCGCCTGCCTAGAGGAGGTATGTACGAACAGTCGACATGATGAGGGAAACAGAACGCTGCTTACCGCTTCTTGCAGTTGCTTACAGTTTAAGTCTGCTGCTTACAGTTCAATTCGATGTCTAAATTGAATACTTATCAATCTCTTTATGCATTAGTTCGAGTTGAAGTAAAACGGCGTGTTAAACGCCGGCAAATTAGAGAGACATTAGCCGCTTTCACGATGGATTATTGCGCTGAAAAGGTTCTGAATATTTTTGTGAAATGTTTTAAAATGTTTTGGTATTCAAGTTTAAGTATATGATATATTGATGGGCGCAAATTGACCTTAGTTGTCGGTGCGCCCGAAAACCCCAATAAACAAAATATATGATATATTGCTAGAAATATATTACTGACTTAGGCGATATTATCACTATTCAATAGTAATGAAAACATGAATTGAGCTCATAACAAGTTTATGATACAAAATTGACCGTTTTTAAAGAACATATGCATCTTAGAGTCCATTCGTTCAGTTAAGCATACCGTCATACTAGTTACTAAATCTGGCAGCGTCATGGACAGGTCGGTCAGTGCATTGCGCAATGATGTGCTATAATCGATTCGTTAGGCCATTGCATTGGGTGAGTCCATTATGCGTCAAATGAGGGGAGTCCGTTGAGCAACCAATAGCGTGCTACGCCACATAATGTTTCTGAAACATTCTGAATTATTTGAATAGATTCCGTCGGTGGAGATCGTATCGATCGCATCGAGATCGCAACTAACCTATAAAATAACTGTCTTGCTAATAACCACCTACTATGGATTTCAGACCGTGTGAACTGTGAGACCCCGCTTTTTGGTGATAATTTGTTAAGAGATGGCTGAATCCGAATCAAATTTTCGCACAGTCTATTTCAGCCCTGGCGCCAATTTCTGTCCGTATAGTCTGTTAACAAAAAAGTCGAAACTTATGGTACTTGTCATTAAAGGGAATGTTTCACATTAACATTATATTTGAGTTGAGATGGCCATTTTGCTGGATTTGCTTTGAAATTAAGTAGTGCTAGAAGTTAAACACCCACAGAGTCCAATCGAAAAGTCAATTTGATTTGGTTTCTGACACTCTGCACAAATAAGCCCTAGGTTATAGTTATCGCCTCTCCTAAAGCCGATGTCGTCATCTCTCTTTATCAAATGAGAAAGTACACTTGTTACATTTGGCTATACACTAAGCCTACACTAGCAAATATTGCAGCTGAGGGTTTCTCTATTTCCCAAAAATTCCTTGCATTTGACGTCATCAGCCCCAAATTTACTAAAACTTAGTTTTTCATGAAATTGAGCACTGTGTGTGAGAAACAAATGTCAGAAATCGTGTTCCGCAGCAATACTTCATATTTTGCACCAGCAAGGCGGAACGTAACATTGGACAACTTTCAGACGAGGTGAAACTTCCCTTTAACTCGTACGTCTAAAATACTGCTCGGTAAACGCATCCAGTGACTCCACAGTAGAGGCTACGGACGCATAGCTGTGATTGTGACCTCAACAGCATGTGACTACCGACGATGGTGACGATAAGACAGCACGTGCTTTTGAGGTCACAATCTACGTCACGGTAGCCTCTTCTGTGGAACTGGGTCTACCAGCAGATCTTAACGTTCGACTTACGAGTCAATGACAAGTACCATAAGTTTTGATTTTTGTTAACCGACTATACGGACAGAAATCGGCGCCTGGGCTAAAATAGACCGTGCAAAAATTTGATTCGGATTCGGCCATTTCTCAACAAATTATCGCCAAAAACAGGGTCTTCAGCGGTCTGAAATCCACAGTAGCCGCTATTTTGTAACATATTATATTTCTACCAACATATTACAAAATTCTGAGGGACATTTCAAGACAAAAGTCGTATGTACAAGTTGCGTGGTTGAGGAATAGATCGTCGAAACTTTTCAAAACATTGTACTTTTAAGAAGTTTCGAACAATAATCCATCGTTAGAACGGCTATTGTGAAAAATGAGTTTTGTTTGATAACGTCTCACATGTCAAATGATACCCACGAAGAAAGTTTTAGGATATTCAGATGTCTCGTGTAGTCAAATACTTGGTGACTTCATTTTATGCTTTTACTATTCGCGATAAACTAATCTGCTGTTATATGTGATGTACTCACGCCTTGGTACATGTGACAAAGCTCTGATGACTGTCACGGTTTGCCAGATGCTGGATCATGACAGGGATAGTCTGAACAAGATGCGCAAGGCTGTCAAGGCCATCTCAAACAGCGGAAGCGGTGAGTGACGCTCGCCGTAGCCAGGTGAAGGCGTATTGAGGCGACTTTGGGCTATTTTCTCGTTATCAGGATGTGAGTCAGACTAATTTACTGCTATGTTCCCAGAACTGCGCTTTTGTGCGTATGGCTTAAGTTGATTCATCAGTTCGAGGAGCATCGTTTTGTTTTTGTCGGCATGTCGTATTAGCGCTGTCTCTCATACGTTGCGTTTCGCCCGTTTCACGAATGTCCCATTCGCTGACAGTGCTGGCTAGTTGAGGTGTCCGTGTATGTTTCCCAGACGTGTCATTGGCCACTTCAAATCTGCTGAACAAATTAAGTTTTCATGCTTTTAAGTTTTAACAGTCTAAGGCATTGCAATTTAGCTAACTTACATCAATACCACTCTTGTCTGAAAATGTCAACATTGTCGCTGGCGCTGGATCCGATGTGGCCTGTCGGTTGGGTGGCGCTGGATCCGATGTGGCCTGTCGGCGCTGATCCGTTGTGCCTTCGTTGGTGGCGCTATCCGATGTGCCTTGTCGGTTGCGGTGGCGCTGGATCAGATGTGGCTGTCGTTGGGTGCCGCTGATCCATGTGTCCTGTCGGATTTGGTGCGGCTGGATCTGATGGGGCCTGTCGGTTGGTGGCGCTGAGCCGATTGTGCCGTCGTGGTGGCGCGGATCCGATGTGGCCCGTCGGTTGGTGGCGCTGATCCGATGTGCCTTCGTTGGGATGCTGCGGATCCGATTGTGGCCTGTCGGTTGGTGGCGCTGATCCGATTGCCTGACGTTGGTGCGCTGGATCCATGTGGCCGTCGGTTGGTGGCCTGGATCCGAGGGCCTGTTCGGGTGGGTGGCGCTGGATTCCGATTGCCGCGGATTTGGTGGCCTGATCAGATGCTGGCCTGTCGTGTGGTGCCGATCCCGATGTGCCTGTCGGTTGGGTGCGCTTGGATCCGATGATGCCTGTCGGTTGGGTGCGCCTGGATCCGATGTGGCCTGTCGGTTGGGTTGCGCTGATCCGATTGCCTGTCGATGGGCGCTGGATCCAGTGGCCTGTCGGTTGGTGGCGTGGATTCGATGGGCCTGTCGTTGGTTGCGCGGATCCGATGTGGCCTGTCGGTTGGGTGGCGCTGGATCCGATGTGGCCTGTCGGCTCGGGGTCGCCCTGGTCGGACGGTTCTCCGAGCCCGACCTGACGAACGTGGTGTCTGCGCTATCGGACAGTCTTCCGGCGGGTGCTGGTCGGTTCCGGTGGTAATGTGCCCCCCATCCGTCCTGCGGGGGGCAGGGAGACGTCACGACTGTCAGGGAGGATGAGCCCGTCACGGCCACCGAGCGTGTCCGGCAGCAGTAGATCGCACCGTACAGAGGGCGGTCAGTCGAGGGGTGTCCTCCGCAGTCTGACTGCGACTGTGTCGTCCGCAGTCCGCAGTCTGACTGCGACTGTGTCGTCCGCAGTCCGCAGTTCTGACTGCGACTGGTCGTCCGCCAGTCTGACTGCGACTGTGTCGTCTTGCAGTCTGACTGCGGACTGTGTTCGCCCCAGTTCTGACTGCGACTGTTAGGTCGTCCGCCATACTGACTGCGACTGTGTCTCTCAGTCTGATGCGACTGATGTCGTCCGCGAGTCGACTGCGACTGTGTCGTCCGCAGTCCGCAGTCTGTAGCCCCGGAGAGGGCTGGAACATCTGGGGGCGTCACCTGGGGTCTGTACCCCTGGTGAGGGCAACGCAGGTGGGGCATTGTCCGCGAGTATGATCCCGGAGAGGGGACGGGCAGTAGCCTTCTTCATAAAGATCTACACACCGGTTGTATGTGTAGTTTGTAGGTTTGTAGTAGGGACATATATGCTATATTTAGTTTTATTAACATATTATAATATTATAGAACACATTATATGTAGGCACATTTGCAATTCTACTTACGCGGTGCATCTAATTCTTTATGAAACGTGTTGAATGTGCAAGTTGTACAATCGGAATCTACAACCTACACATGCAACCGGTGTGTAAATATCTTTATAAAAAAGGCTACAGGTGGGACATCGCCCGGGAGTTTATGGTCCCGGAGAGGGGGACGGGCAGGTGGGACATCGCCCGGGAGTTCCGGAAGTTTATGATCCCGGAGAGGGGCGGGCAGCCGGGGCGTCGCCCGGAAGTTTGGAGCTTCGCAGAGGTGCCGGACAGACTTTGAGGAAGCCACACAACGCGGTGTGCGGGCAGTCTGTATCTGCCGGTGACATTTCGCCTAGCGACGCATCCGACGCCATCTTTGATGCAGTGTGCGGTGCTTCCCAGGGTTGGCACTATCCATTACCTGATACCGTTTTTTTGTGGGTAATTTAATGAAAAACCTCACCCTGGGTTTTCATCAAGTGGTTACTGCATTTTTTCCCCAATAAATATCGACAAGTAATGGTTATTAGCGCATCAGCTGTGTGCTGTGTGGCCAAACTTACTAAGTCATCATGACAATACCGACCGCATTTTCCATTGTTCTAAAAATTATATTCCTATATATTATCTTCTAGGGACAATATCATTCCCCACAACTCCCTTCTCGGCTCCACTGTCACTGGATATTGATTCACAATGCATGCGTTGACAGTCTAATACATTTTATCTTGAACGTCTCGTGACGGCTTGTAAGTTTTTTTTAGGATGAGTGAGCAATTGTGTACAAATTTGCAGACACATCCAACCAGTTTCTCCTGTAAAAAGCATGGCTAACGTCGGGTCCGGCCGCCTTTATACGATTGATTTTCCCTTTAGTTGACGGAAGTCCTCGTCTGTGCATTGAGCCCCCTCGGTGATACTAACTGTTAACAATGTTTCTTGATTGCTTTGATTGAGCAGTTTTAGCGCCATGCATTACTCGGAATGATCAAATCGCACTTCCACCCCTTCTGACCGAAATGGTGGACAGGTGGTCTATCAGCATGGCCCAAGTGCTCCGGAAATTTTTTCAAACATTTATCAGCAACTTAATGTGTGTAATGTAAATACAACGCGTAGCATCTTTTTGCTACATTGTTGCATGCTACAAAGCTGCACATTGGTGGCGTTCAATTATAATAGGTCTTGTCGCAATGAGGTCTGAGACGCCCTCTCCCCCCAAAAAAAAACGCAAAAAACACTTCCTAGTGGGTTTTGGTGAACAAATCTGATGTTTTCTCCAACCGTGGCGCTCCCTGACTGGGACGTGCCTCTGAGGCCGTGCGGTGTACCGTGACGTGCCGCCGTGCGACGTCACGTGCCTCTGCGTGTGCCCCAGCGCCCGTGCCGTGACGCGGTGTCAGTCGGTCACGCCTGACACGGGCTGCTGCGGGTCTGTTTCGGTCTGCCGCTGTATATCTGGGAGGTTTCCGCTGGTGTGGGAGCGTGGTTTGCTGATGAGAGAACAGCCGGTTGCGTGTATGACCGTATGCTATTGGTAGGATGTCGTTAGTTCAAAATGTCACCACACTCCACAGTGGTGGGGCGGAGTTGACATTTGCGTACTGCTGATTGCTATCTTGTTTTACTTTCTTGAATCCGCTTCATCTGCGACCCAATTGCAGCCGGTCATCGTGTTCCATGAGACAGATGACGCAAATGCGGCTTCAAAAAAGTCGTGAGCGGAAGGTCTTTCCGTTTCCCGTTGAGAGTTGGTGCTGTGTGTTCTGAACGGATGCATATGACCTCTCTCAGCGCGAATCTGTGCGATTCTGCGTCAGTGGCTTATGCGTCTGTTCGTGTACAGAGGGATGTGGTTCCAGCTTCACTTCATAAATGGCTCCAGTGTCATGAGTCAACGTCATAACATCCCTCGCATAGGGCAGTTGCGACGCCGCCTCAAGAGTTAACTAGCCCGCGCACTACAGCCACACAAACACGACCACCCCCGGTACGCAGCAGTATACAGCGCTCTAAAGCCCCCACACGCCACAAAACACAAACACCATCCACGGCACGATCAGTATGAGCGCTCTAAGCAACCAATCTACCTGCCACGTCAGCATAATCTACACACCAGCGGGGTAGCAGTGCAGCTACCTCTAAAAGCCCCAACACCCCACACCTAACCCACTACCCATCGGTACAGTCAGTTGCAGCCTCTTTAGCCCCACACTCGCCACCACAACACACACCCCCCCGGCTCCTCAGTCAGTCTCAGCGCTCTAAGAGCCTCCACACCGCCACCACAAACGCACCACCCACGCACAGTCAGTTGCAGCGCTCTAAAGCCCCACCCACCCGCCACACAGACCCTACCCACGGGCACAGCTTTCAGTGTGCAGCGCTCTAAAGCCCCACACCGCCACCAACCAACACACCACCCCCGGTACAGTCATTAACAGGGGCGCTCTAAAAGCCGCACACTCGGCCACTCACAATACACACCACGACCACGGAGCAGTCTTAGACAGCGCTCTTAAAGCCCCACACCGCCGCACCACAACACACCACCCCCACGGTACAGTCAGTTACAGCGCTCTAAAGCCCCACACCGCCACCAACTACACACCTACCCCCCGGCACAGTCAGTTGCAGCGCTCTAAAGCCCCACACCGCCACCACAACACACCACCCCCCGGTACAGTCAGTTGCAGCGCTCTAAAGCCCCACACCGCCACCAAACACACCACCCCACGGTACAGTCAGGTTTACAGCGCTCTAAAGCCCCAACACCGCCACCACAACACACCACCCCACCGGTACAGTCAGCTACAGCGCTCTAAAACCCCCACACCGCCACCACAACACACCACACCACGGCCACAGTCAGTTTGCAGCCCTCTAAAGCCCACCACCGCCACCACAACACAACACCCCCCGCGCACAGTCAGTATTACAAGCGCTCTAAAAGCCCCCACACCGCCACCACAACACACCACCCCCCGGCACAGTCAGTTACAGCGCTCTAAAGCCCCACACCGCCACCACAACACACCACCACCCGGCACAGTCACGGTATGTTCCAGCGTTTCGTGGCTCGTGGAATCATGACACTCTGATGAGTCTGATCCCGTCTAGGATAAGGTCGCGACGTTTTCCGGTGGGCTAAAAGTTAAAATTGCACGGCTTGGTAGCAGGTTTTTGGTAAATGCACTAGGCTCAATAGCACATGCGGTGCCAAAAAGCCTGATGGAATTCAAACGCGAACATGCAACTTTGTGTGATGTTTTATGTTAGACTGGTTTGCGTGAATTCATGCGGGAACGGATTGGGTGTTGCATGTGTGACGTCATCGGAAGGAAACTGTT
Organism: Semibalanus balanoides; assembly: GCA_014673585.1. NCBI lineage: Eukaryota > Metazoa > Arthropoda > Thecostraca > Balanomorpha > Balanidae > Semibalanus > Semibalanus balanoides. The sequence continues at coordinate 4,722 of VOPJ01011906.1, read as the reverse complement.
TTTCATGTTACGATGCAATATCTACTAATGAAACTCAATATCTGAACTTGACATGCGAATGTTTGGTATGCCATTTTCACTCTTAATTTCAGCGCAGTGTTCGAAGGCACTGTAGTTGCTAATCATGCTTGGTATGTGGACCGCCGTTCCCGAGCGGTTTCTCCTGGCTTATCTTGTCACCCAGCTGTCACATAAAGCCAGTTGGTGGTACACATACTCGGTCTGTGGTGAGCGCCGGAGGTGGCAACAATGACGAAAACGTCCTACTCAATCGGATAAACTTTTAATTTTGTATTAAAACGCCACCATTCACTTGCTTACCGAAAGCCCTCCAGCCTGCGATTCGCGGCTCGCGCTAGTTTTTCATGTTAAGGTCCAACAGCTGTGTAGGTACTGTGTAGCATCTTTTCGTCAAGCGTGGCGTGTCTTCGAGCTGGTCGCGTGTGTAAGTCGGTAATGCCTGGCAGACATGTGCCAGGATCCCAGGCGTGTTAACCTTTGAATCCGGACTCTGGCAAGGATCAAGATGATACAGCACTAATGTGTGATGCAGCTTATTGCTCCTGCTTTACTTATTCACGTGCTGGGCGCAAATTAAAACAAAGTTGTCGGCGGCCCTTAAAACCCCAATGAAACAAACAAAACTCTTCACTATCCAATTTGTTTTTTTTCCGTTGATCATAGCATCAGAACACCGTAATTATATGGAATTAATTATATAAGACCGCAACAAAAAAAAAAAGTATGAGATAAGTAAGGAAAAATAAGAAAATAGGATGCGAAATCACAGACTCCAATCTATGTGTGGATCCATGAGGTTCTGGACTATTTTCACGAGAGATAGGTGAGTTCTTGTATTGCTTACGAAATCGAACTGAAAACACTAAGCTTCAATTTAATGAGAAAGTAGAAGTAAGGAGAAATAGAATGCACTGGCGGCGCCGAACAATAGTGACGGTAACTAGAGATGTCCAACTTAGACAGCAAACTCGAATTTCAATAACTGTAAAATACCCTAGGCATCATGAACACTGTAGCTCGAACTTGCTGGATGTCACAAGCCTCAGGCCCGTGTGTCCGTGTTGTGACTATGCGGGTGCCGGGTCAGAAATATAGCTGCCCAGGATCCGCGGGCCGGGCGGTTGACTGGGCGCGGGCCGAGCAGGTGTCGCAATACGAGAGACAGCGGCCGCATGGATGATAACAGAGATCAGACGAAGCCCTGCTACAGGACACGCGAGGCCGGGCGGTGCTACAGGACAGCGGGCCGGGCGGTGCTGCAGGACCGCGGGCCGGGCGGTGCTGCAGGACCGCGGGCCGGGCGGTGCTGCAGTGAACCGCGGGCCGGGCGGATAAAGTGTCGCATATGGGTAATTTGTGGAATGGACGCGGCAGTCTTAGTGGCGCGACTGACCGTAGATCATCACGAGTCGATATAGATGGAGCGGGCGGGTCGATACGAAGTGATGTGAGCGTGGTCGTGAACAGAGGATCAGCAAAGACCATAAGTGGGCTAAGGCAGGGGAATCCCGATCACGGAGCTCTCTATAATGACAGTTGAGGACTGTGATAACTCTGCACGTCTCGTATTCTGTATGGGCCGTACAAAAATGAACCATAGGCTGCTCTAAAACACTAATTAACAAGCAAACAACTCGCTCTCCGTTACGCTTGCATGGTTCATTGGTTTGTTGGATGTCTCACCGTTTGTGATTGTTGTTTCGACGTTTGTCGTTTTGTGTTCGGAACATTGGAAGCTGATCACAGCGAGAATAAGATCCGACCTGGCTCGGCAGTGGGCCCATATTCATGAGCCACGACTCATGGGCCTAATCGAGATCGGCTGTCACTGAACTCACTCCTCTCGTCTGTCTCCTCCTTCCGTCTCCTCTATTCCCTTTCTCTCCTCTTTCTGGCTCTCGGTCAGACGCACCCTGTATATTAGCCAGGCGTGCGACAGACAGACAGCCGCAGCTCGCCGAGGCGTTCTGTAAGCTCAATCAGCGAACGATAATATAATCGTGAATCTCAATCGCCGAGACTCGTGCGATCCTGTGGGTCGCCCAGACTACGGCGTGCCTATCAGATGCGCACACCTCGCGTGACAAGGCCGTGGTGCACGCACTTCTAGTCCGTGCACGATCACACGCAACTATACATACGCTGAACGAAAGCCTACGTCCGGAGATTGTGCACCGGCTGGTCTACTCCGTCAGTTTCATTGTTGGGTCAGTTTCAGTATGTGTATTTATATCAAAGTCTCTGAAGATAGAATCTGACAACGACATGATTGGCTGATAGCAAAGTCGAAGCTTGAACGATATTAGGGTGCAAGGCTCACTCGCTACGCCCTAGGGTATCACGACATACTCGACAAAAGAAAAAAAATCTGCGACCAATACAAGACTCACAAGTTTTAGATTTTTGATTTCCTGCAATTATTATAGGGCAAGGTTTCTCTTGTGCCCGAAAGTTCGATGCGTGGCATCGCCAGGACTCTAAAGCCGGCCGCACCACTGCGCCAGTTGCTGGCTGGATAGTCGCCGCAGAACTCCGCAGTGCGACACGACGAAGCGCAAACACAAGCTCGGCCAAACAAGGATCGTGACCTGAATCAGTGACGTTCAGTTGTGAAGTCTGCAAAGGACGACACCCAGATAACAAAATTTTGAGTAGTATTCCAATCCCTGGGATGTGTCCGCGAAAGAATCACGGCGATATCGCGGCCGAATGGCGCAGTGTGCGGCCGGCTTTAAAGTCAACGGTTCTCGAGATATAGCTTCGGGGATTTTTGCGATGTCACGCTGCAGGGTAATCTTTGGAGGCCTCTAGCTTCAAAACCACTGAACATAGTTTATCATATAGGCATATATTGGTGACCGCAATGAACTGGGCAACATTTTGGACGTCTCTGATTTTCAAAAAATTGTCTTTTGATTTTGTGATGTCATATTTGTTCATTTGTTGTGCCTATACCACTTCCCCATAACATTTTCAGTTTTGTTTTTTTCATATTAAATGTTTTCTATTTATCTCGTGATATGGATTTTTAAAATAAATTAAAACTATATCTTGTCTAACTCATTTTGGGGTTACATTCCTTACTGTTCTACCCAGGGTAATAGAACAACGGGTAGGACAGAAAGGAATGTAACCCCCAAATGAATTAGACAATTTATTTTTTTCTCGTAACTGTTCTGTCTATTATAAATTAACAGTATTGTCTTGTATCAATATCTTCAATTTCCATAGATTAAATTTTATTTAATTCAAGTAGGTTTGTAACGCCCAAACGCCCGAGTGCTGCCGACCGTTACTGGTGTGGGTTGGTTCTACTCGTTGTTCTATTACCCTGGTCAATGCCGTCAATGCGTAAGTACGGCAAGCCGTACCCTGCACGAGGAATGGCGGCATTACAAACCGGTAGTGAGTTTGAAAACTTTCGGCAACTGTACACATTGCTGACGACAGATTAATTCTAGAAACGAATTGAAATCACGGATTTTGTTTCCCCTCATTCGCAAAGCGAGTGATACAAACGAATTCGAAACAGTTGAATAGAAATAATAAATAATGCAAGATGAAATAATAATTAATGAAAACATAGCGCATCAGGCTATACGTAACGACAACTATGGCCTAGTTTCTCATAAACGTTTGGTAGTAAAAATTATGTAGTATAGTTGTAAGGTTGTGAAGTATAGTTGTAAAGTTTGTTTCATAAAGCAAAAACTACAACTTACTACACTCGCGAGTTACAACTGTACAATCTCTAGCAATTGTAGCTACAGAAACGCTACGCTGTTTTTTAAAAGTTTTTTTTACAACCTGTCTACGATATACCAATCAATACTCTATCTAATGAACAACTATCAGTAGTAGGTTTGTGAACTTGAAACTACAATTTTACTACTGTAGTAGGATTGTGAAAATTATTTATGAGAAAGAGCACTAGTGGCAAGTATCCAAGTACTAGTCCAATGCCAGTCTTTGCCCCCAAGTACGCCATCAAGACCATATATGGTCATTGGACGGGCCAAGGGCGGGCTTACAGTTAGCTGTTTGTCGGGGGATGCGTGCATCTACGGTAAATAGTCAGCTGTTTGTGGGGAGATGGGGATACACATAAAAGCGGGTTGGTAAGATTGGGTTCCTGTGACACCCCGTGACACCCCGTGACACCCCGTGACATCCTGTGACACCACGTGACACCACGTGACACACCGTGACACCCTGTGACACCCCGTGCACCCCGTGACACCCCGTTTCACCGACAGCGCACCACGACAACGAGATGTTCCTAGCGAAGCAGCTGGAGCGCCTGGCGTCCAACCGGGACGAGTGTCCCGAGCTGAGCACGGCCTTCCTGCGCTTCTCCGAGGTCACACAGGAGCTGTGCGCGCTGATGCGTACTCAGGTGCGTCCGCGGCCTACCGGGGAGGGGAGAGGGAGGGGTATACAAACGGGCGGACGGAGGAGGGCGCAGAGAGGGGTGGGGTGGCTATAGTGGCGCTCGGAGAGTGATAAGGGATGGGTGATAGGTTGAGGGGGCGCTAACCATATTAGTGGCAGGGGGCCGTTTTCGGCCACCCCCAGGTTTTTCGTGGATATCTCCAGATCCGTTGGAAGTAGGCTTATGCATGAAATTTAAATTTATATTTAAGGACTTAAATTTAAATTTAAATTTAAGGATTTTCCCTAAAACTGACTTCCGCATATGGT
>VOPJ01011905.1:0-16746 GCA_014673585.1 Semibalanus balanoides | reverse complement strand
GCTGCACTGTTTGCCAGCTTCCGACGCTCGATCGGACGGCTGTATACTCAGAGGAGACTTTGATGTCAGCCGTCGGGTGGGGACGTCGGCTGGGCACCCAGAGGCGCCAAGTGTCCCGACAGTGAAGATGCTCAGCGAAACGGACTCTGCCAATTAGAAGAAAAACTGCAGTGTTTGCTAGAGTTGAGTTGTACCGCCTGTTTGTCTCCTGATTGAAGTGCTGTGCCGAATCGCTGAAGTGTTATTAGGAGAGAGTCGAGGCGCGATGAGTAAACACTGTAAGCGAACTGCGAGCTATCTTTAACATCAGCAACGTGAGTCATTACGGACACGAAATGGGAACGAGAGCTCCAGAGGCGTGTTAGGCTTTCGCCCAAGGGGGGGGGGGGGCAAATGGGATCAGGGGGCTTTGGTAGTCAATGGGGGCCCACATAACTAAAACAGTACAGCGTGTTGTACAACAACGACACATAAGTTTTTGACAGCGATTTTGTTTTGGTGGAGGATTAGGGAACAAAATCTCAAAATTAGGAAAAACTAAGACAAAATTGTGAAAATAATTGCATATTCTTTTTCTATTGATTTTAACTTGCAATTTGCTTTTAAAAAAATCGAATTTCTACAATTTTTCAAACATTTATAATTTTTCAACCGAAAATGGGATGACATGTCATCACTTAACCGTCGTTTTCTCCCAAGTACTTAACCATTTTCATTGCAACTTTGTGATAAAACGTAAAATTGATAAAGCATGAGGTTCTGAAGATTGGCGTCGATATCCATCATTGTATTCAAGTTAATGAGAACATCTGGGAGGGGAGGGGACAGATTCTTCCAGGCATGTATCCAGGATTTCGTCCAGAAGGGTGGCGACTAAAAAGGGCCCCTTTCCGAGCGTTGACAGGGCTCCCTTCCTAAGCGTTCAAAGGGCCGAACAAAGTGAATAAAAATTAAAAGGGCACGTTACAAGGATGGATAATGTAGTATGACGACATGAGATGATGGACAATACCAACTTTAAGGAGCTTGAGTTAGCAAACTGCCATATCAGCTTTGGGACCAGCGACACCAATTTGGAATAAGCTATACCAACTTGGAATATTTGTTAGGCTCAAGACCTGCCAATTTTAAATAAATTGCGCCGCGGAGCAGCGCGAAAATTTTGGGTCTTATGCCCTGGATGTGCATTCTCTTCAATGCGTCATATTGCGTATAGTGCAGACCTCCAAACATGTTATTGTGCGTTTAAAAGTGCTGTAAAAAGTGTTAAAGCGAACTATTTTGCCCATTTATATAGGGAAATAGCAGCATAACCCATATACCTATGTGCAGAGAAACGGCACGATTTTTAACCTGCATGTAATACAAACTGCGCCGCAATGTTGAGTTGTATTCACAGGACAGTTTCATTCTGACCGTTGAAAGGCCTTCAGATTGTCTAGGGGTCCATCCGACCTTTTCAACGCCCTTCCGACCTGTTCAGGAACTCATCTGGGATCCGCGAAAAACATGATGATGAGTGTGTGATATATATATTTAATACAAAGAGGACTTCCTCAACAATACAAATATTAAAAGTGGAGCTTTCGAGTATATTGTAACACCCTTTGTCAGCGATTAAGAGGCATTCGTATCAGGTCATTCGCTCGTCTTTAAGACGAGCAATGACCAAAGGCGTATTCCAGGATTTCGTCAAGATAGTACCGCAGTCTGTGATATGGGCCCCCTGCGCACATACCATGCCCCCATGGTACACAAGGCCCCCTATCATATTTTAGCTTCGCTTAGCACGATTTTAACTACTGTATTTGGGTGTAGTCACTGTAGGCTGAGCAAGAACCTCCTCAGGCTGGCCAAGGGCTCCACCAGGCCAACAGAGGACCTCTCAAGTCGATAGAGGGCCCCTCAGGCCAACTGAGGTCCCTCGGAAAGACAGAGGGTCTCCCCAGGCCTAACTATGGTCGCCTCAAGCTGGCTGAAGGTCCCCATAAGCCACTAGAGGGCCCCTCAGGCCGAGAGAAGGCCCGCTCCTGCGGAACAAGGGCTACTCATCCAACTGAGGGCTCCTTCAGGCCGGACCTCCCCACCCAGGCCAACAGCGGGCCCCTTCAGGCGCCCTCATTCCGACTAAGGGCCCCTCGGGCCGACCAAGGGCCACCTTAAGCTGGTCGAGGGCTCACTCAGGCGGCCAGAGGGCCCCTTAGGCCTACTGAAGACTCCCCTCAGGCCGACTGAGGGCCCCCTCAAGCCTACAGAGGACACATTCAGCCTGACAAGGCCCCGTCGTGTCAAAAGGGATCCCTCAAGCTGTCCGAGAACCCCTCAGGCTACCAGAGAGCCCCTCATTCCAACATAGGGCCCTAAGACCTACAGCAGGCCCCACATTCCGACAAAGGGCCCTCTCATACCGATAGACGGTACCTCAGGCAGATCAAGGGCCGTCTCATGCCGACCGAGGGCCCCCTCAGACCTACTGAGGGCCCTTCAGACCGACAGAGGGCCCCCTCAGACTGAAAGAGGGCTCCCTCAGGTTGGCAGAAGGCCCCCCTCAAACCGACAGAGGCCTACAGAAGACCCCATCATATTGACAGAAGGCCCCTCAGATCTTAGGGACATTTATCTTAGGAACATCCAAAACACTGGGGCCTTCGGCCCCAGGGGGCCCTCGCTCGGTCGCCAGAGGTACTCACCAGGCCTCCAGGAGGGGGCATGACCCCTTTCTCCCCCTTGGCTACGCCACTGGAGTGCTCTATCATTGCTATTGTATTTCCCTTGCATGCAAACCCGCAAATTATCACAGAACGGTTACGGATAGAGTCAAGCTCATCCAAACTTAAATCTATAATATCAACGCCTCAGAAATAAATACCGACCAGCAGTTGCATAATCGGAAGAGCTGCTGCGTTCGTACCTGACGAGCCAGTCACTCAAGAAGCAAATGCAACGATTTCGTTTCGAACTTTAATTGGAAGCCAACTCTTCCAGCTTTTCTTAAAAGACAGCTTTTCCCTCGTTCCATCGGACTTCTTTCAAACAAGAATTCCTGGGAAAACAGAATCAAAACATACCGCTGTCTCTGGTGCTGCCCTTTATCTTCATGACAGCTGAGTGAGTGATGCCTTGGTTAAACGGCTGATGCACAACAGCAGTCTCATTTCAGACATCCGGCCAGCCGACAGGGACATTTCCAATGTAAATCGGCCGGCCGGTTTGACAGCAGCTGGTTTATCGACCACCGTAGGAGCCGACCACTCCGCCCATCCCTTCTCTCTAGACCACTCCGCCCATCCCGTCCCTCTAGACCCCCTGTCCATCCCGTCCGTCTAGACCCCCCGTCCACCCCGTCTCTCTAGACCCCCCGTCCATCCCGTCCGTCTAGACCCCCGTACCGTCCCGTCCTTCTAGACCCCCGCCCACCCCGTTCTTAGACCCCCCGTCCATCCCGTCTCTCTAGACCCTGTCCATCCCGTCTCTCTAGAACCCCTTGCCCATCCCCTCCCTCTAGGACCACTCCGCCCCATCCCGTCCTTCTAGACCCCCCGTCCATCCCGTCCGTCTAGGACCCCCGTCCCGTCCCGTCCTTCTAGACCCCCCGCCCACCCCGTCTCCTAGACCCCCCGTCCATCCGTCTCCTTAGACCCCTGTCCATCCCGTCTCTCTAGACCCCCCCCCATGCCCATCCCGTCCCTCTGACCCCTCGCACCATCCCTCCCTCTAGACCCCCGCCAACCCCCCCCCCCCCCCCCCCCCCCCCCCACCCCCCCCACCCCTCCCCCCCCCCCCCCCCCCCCCCCCCCCCCCCCCCCCCCCCCCCCCCACCCCCCCCCCCCCCCCCCCCGTCTCTCTATAACCCCCCGCCATCCCCGTTCTCTTAGACCCCTGCACATCCCGTCTCTCTAGACCCTGCCCCATCCGTCTCTCTAGACCCCCTGCCCATCACGTCCCTCTAGACCCCCGCCATCCCGTCCCTCTAAGACCCCCCGCCCATCCCGTCCCTCTAGACCTCACCCACCTCGCCCGCCCGGTTCCCTCCCCCCGTTCCCGCTGTCTGCCTGTTGAACGTCCTCCGCCGCCGGTCCCAAATCCGATTAAAACGACTCGGACATGCCGCATTTAACGACGCTTCTATTTCTCAAGGCACAGAGAACTCTGCGTATGCCTACCAAAGTCTGGCGAATACAGCGATATTTTAGTATGGATAGCTCTTTGAGCAGTCGCATATGCTGGTCTAGTAAGGAAAAGGATTTCAGTGAATGTCGGCTGATAAGCATATCGCTTGATGTCTTCTAACCGCTGCTAGAACGTCTCAGCCGACTGATATACAGACGAAACTACTCAAGAACTCCTGCCTATATATATTCATATCCTTGGAACGTTCTTATCTTGAAGAAGGTGTATGGAAAGGCTACGTCATTGGCATCGGCATGGTTTTAACAGCAGGAGTGCACACCTTCTCATGTTAATTGGTGTTATGAATGCGCCATAAATAATTCATCCATTGTATCTAACCATTTGGTTGCTGTGAATCAGAGCGAATAGCAATAGTCTCTATGAATACTATCGTCTATCAGAACGATGCGTAATGCGTATACTATTCCTATATCATACAGAGCTTTAGCATTGTCCAATGTCCATTGTTATGATGTAGCCGTTGTCTAATAATAACTATATGTGCCCTCATTATTTGAATGCATTGAAGGTATGATGTATCCTGAAATACATATAAGCTTCTATTCAGACTTAGCGTTCAGGCGCCAAACTGGCGCAGTGATATTGTTCCTGAGGTTTCTTTGTCAGGGGCCAGAGTCGTCAGGGGTCGTCAGGGGTCCAAGTTCAGCTCCTCAGCGGCTATAGGTATCCTGTATACAGGAGTCGTCAGGGGTCGAAGTTCAGTTCCTCAGCGGCTATAGGTATCCTGTATAAGATATCGTTCGACGGCCACCAGCCTTAGAATAGCCAGTGAGCGTTCCTGGCCACATGTAACCGATACTGGGGGCCCACTACCGTAGAATGTCTATAATAGCAATAGATGTCAGTTATGTAAAAATATGTCCAACAGTTCTTTTCTGTACCTACGTGACGTAAGTAAAATACGTTTTTGTATCGTTTTGAAGGTTGTATGCATTCGTTGTCTTTTGAGGACATACGTATCACCTGTGTACGTAAAGCTATAAACTGTGTCTGAATGTGTACGGCCCTTCACCTCAGCAGCATATTTGGCACTCGCTCGATCGGGAACACACTCGGCGTTTTCACACTGTATTAACAGCATAGTATAAGTTCCAACTACACGAACGTCCAAACACACGCTAACATTAACGGCGTTCATAACAGTGAACACGGAGCACTCTGGTCTCAGCGGCCGCTACCGAGAATCCTGCCGCCACCGAGAATCCTGCCGCCACCGAGACTGACACCAGCGCTGTATTACCCCCGCAGACAAGCTGTCGAGACGCTCCGTTCCTCGGAGTCGGCGCCTCTCGTGGTCGGTCCGGCAGATCACTAGCGTCTCTACTCGTCCCCCCTCGTCCCCCCAGCCAGCAAGACGACAGACTAACGGCTCCGCCCACTAAAAGCCGCTCACTAGCTGACAGAGAAACACAGTGAAATGTACCGGCGAGCTATCTAGACGGCGCGGCCAGCTGCGCTGCTCCGGCGGAGGCGCGGCCAGCTGCGCTGTTCCGGAGGAGGCGCGGCCAGCTGCGCTGTTCCGGAGGAGGAGGCGCAGTGCCCGCTAACCGCGCACCTAATAAGGGCAGTGCCGGCGGCGACCAATGGCGCAGTCTGCTACAAACTTGCGGCAGGTTTTTAATTTATATTGTGAAAAGCAGCATGTGAAAGACATTAACTACCAAAAACTTTCGAAGGCCGTAGACCCTCGAGCTTTTGGCAGCAAATAGCCGACCATGGGTTTTTCATAGCATGAATTAAATGCCTCTGCAAACATGTAGCCAGTAGTGTTTTTGTTTCGCCGCTGAGTAGCACACCGCAGTCACTCCACATGGTCCACAGCATCACACCTTCACCCGTCTAGCGCTGCATCACACCTTCACCCGTCACATCACACCTTCACCCGTCACACATCACACCTTCAGCATCACACCTTCACCCGTCTACCACTGCGCTGCTGCCTGCCCAGCAGTGCCAGCCGCTTCTCGTCCTCCTCCCAGGCGGGGGACTGCGGCTCATTCCAGACAGGGGACAGCTGCTCGGAGGACTTGGTGGTGCTGTTACCGACGCACGTTTGGTAGTCACAACACACATAGTGACCTTGTGATCGATAATATCATACAGTGGTCTTAGCGTAATAGACGACATTGCTGTCTTTTGCAGAACATATATACCATTTTGTTCATGATTAAGTGTTGAGAATTATTGTACAGAAAAAAAACATTGTTGGCACCTGCAACTGTGTTAAGATTCAGTGAATATGGGACCTTATATATGGGAATATGGGACCTAATAGTGGCATCAAAACCAAGCACACTTTTAATATTTTGCAAATCTGTTTGAATGGGAAGCGTCTTACACCAATTTGTCTAACTACGCTGAGTGTGCAACCGTCGAGATCGTTAGAGGTGGATGGTTGCAAAATTGATGTTTTCCATTGCTGGACCCACGAGTTGCCAAAGCGCATCCAAATCAACGCACCCACCATTTGTTTTGCTTAGGTCAGGGTCTAGACATTTTTTTGAACAGCCGGGCTTTGTTCTGGTCCAATAAATTTGTTGGGCAGGCCAGAACAGGTTCCGCATCTGTTGGAAATATTTCCAACAAAGAAGAAGCTGGAGGGAGAGGCGCATCCTACCCAGGTTTCCCGCTGAAGTGGCCTTAAATAAATGTCAGTATACTGCACGCTAGGAAGCAACGATAGTTCGGAAATGTACATGATATACTTAGGCATTGGGCAGAGAACGAGTACGCTTGTTAAGAGTAGCGACCAATTGTAATACTCAAACGTTTCTTGGGAATGGTCAGTTATCCCCATATCCAAAATGTTATACAATGTTGATATGAGATAAGGTAAATGCATTGAACAGAAATTAGCACAAATCGGACGCAATACACAAGAAATTACGTATATAATACACATCGTACTGTTTGGATCACATTCGCGTGTTTTTCTTCCAGAATAGTGCTAGTTGCATCGTTTACAGTAGTGACATAATCAACTTACTGCGAACACAGCCTCCGCCTCCGCCAACGTCATGTTATTGGATAAGTTGCCACGCTGTGAGTGGTGTCGGAGACCACCATCTAGGTCACTCTGCCATCAGATATCAGGCATGTGTGCACTATCACCAAACATTTACAACTGCCGCCACACCAACAACCGTTACAAAGTGATTAATCTTCGATTTTGTGCCGATGCCAGGCGGCCTGGGAGTTGCCCGTCGTTGAAAGCAATGTCCTAATGCGTGGCCGTCGGGCAGCTATCATTGGCCGTATCAGCGTCCCACTGGGCGGCAGCGGCGGGCCGCAGGCTCACTCTCTCACGCCGCCGCCGGCTACTCGTCCGTCGTCCGCCGCCGGCTACTCGTCCGTCGTCCGCCGCCGGCTACTCGTCACTCACCGGAAACAGAACCGACCATTCGGGGCACGGCGGCGCCGAGAAAGCCGACACGGCGCGGCGCTAGGCCGGCGTGGGTTGCGGTGGCATCGACGGCGTCGCAGCGCGTGCAGACCGTACAGCCCAGCCAGCATCTCATCTCTCGGACCTGTGATAGTGGGGATCTCATCTGCTGTCGGACGGCCGTCTCGCGGCGCCCCTCAACATGTCCTATCGCCGGCTCAGCCCGGCGGCCGGCTCGGGTTCCACACAGCGGGCTCACACCGTGCTGCCTCGAGCTGCCGCCGCTGTCTCACCTCAGCTTCCTGCGAGCGACGCTGGCCGTTCCTCTGCGTCAGACCACCTCCGGACGCCGCCGGCCTGCTCCGCGCCGGCAGCCGCGCGGCGCCACTCAGTCGCGGACGAACACGAACTCGTTGTAATGGTTCCAGCGGTTCTCCTCCGAGTCCGAGCCGGGCTTCTCCGAGATGCCCGAGATGCTGGCCGTGCCGGAGCCGCAGCTGGCCGTCAGCCGGAAGCCGGCGTCGTACAGCATGTCGAACGCCTGCTCCAGGAACGAGTGCTTCAGGAAGAAGCGGCTCGTGTACCGGTCGACGTGGCCTCGGTCCGGGTCCCGCGACTCGTTGAGCGTCTCACCGAATGCCTCCCGGCAGAGCGCCACGCGGCCCGAGACCAGGATGCGCGCCAGCTTGCGGAACTTGACGTCCGCCAGTCCGTCGCGACCGAAGGCGAACGTGCCGCGGTATCCGACCATTATACAGCCGGGTGCGCGGCCGGCCAGGTCACGCGGCCGACCGCCGGGCGCCCGCAGCGTCTCCTCCAGCTCGGACAGCTGAAAGAACTCGGCCTCGGCCAGTAGCCGCTCGCCCTCCTGGAAGTTCTCCGGCAGCACCAGCTTCTGGCTGCGCAGGAAGTCGAGGACGTAGCGGAAGAGCACGCCGTCGCGGTCGAGGAAGACGCGGCCCTTGGCGTCCCGGAGGAGTGGCTCGCTGGCCTCGCCTGAGAACAGCTGGCAGAGCAGCGAGCCGGCGCACGAGGTGAGCGTCGCCACAGACGTGGTGTACAGCACCCCGCCCACGTTCAGGTCGACGATGGCGGCGCCGCCCTGCGCGGCCATGCTGACTGGGTCGCCGTTCATGCTTCACTGGCACATGTCGATGGCACAGCGCGGCCGGCAGCAGCGCGCTCCTGCTGGCACCGGTCTCGATCGATGTGTGCCGGCCGCCTGCTCCCCGCCGCCCGACGACAGGCTGGCAGCGGCGGCGCGCGCGCGCGCGCGCGCGCGCGGGCCGGCGCCCGGTTGGCCCGCCAAATGGTGGCACGTGACTTTCCGCTCCGTTTAGGCCTAGATTCTGGGCGGGCGGCTCTGCTGCTGTCCGGTCCGGCGGGCTGCTGGATGCCTCCGACAGGCTGAGAGGCAGGGAGAGCGCGGAGACGTGTCGGACGTGGGAGAAAGGAGGCGCCATTCTGTGTTGATGTGGTGCGATGTTTGGGCGAAATTAGGCAGATGAGTTTGTATGTTTTTCTTAAGCTAATAAGCAGACAGATTCACGCAAATAGGCGCCGATTGTGATTGGTGCAGGGCTTCAAGAAAATTAATTTAGAAAGTTTGCTTCACTTAAAGTGTAATTGAAATGGGTCTCAGGCGTTAATACGTTACCAGTAGGACGCCTTAAACGGCGAAAGACGAGCGAGTCCGAATAAACCCGATAGCAAGACATTATTTACGGAATAAGGTGTGCACCTGCGCACGTTCAGTGTGACCCAAAGTTTGACTTGCGTGACATTGCCCGGGTCTCAAACCACACACCGAGTTTCAGCTTAATCATTCCTAGAGGGAGCTTTGCGCAATTCTATTTATGTTATTGTGGTTCTGAGTATGGTGACGGTGTAAGTGATGGTATGGGTAATCGTGTGGGTGATGGTGTAGGTGTTGGGGTGTGGGTGAGTGTGGGTACGCCGGGCCGATCGTTTCTCTGCGCATCTGTGTTTGTTTTATGTCCGTGCGACTTATCGTTGCCGAGATAGATCACTAATTTTGGGTGGGTATAACAATCACTAGGCGTGTTTACACCGCATAAAATATATTCCGCGGAAAATTTTCCACGGATATTCTTTGTACATTTTCGGCCGTAATTTCCCTAGATTGGGTACGTTCTTCGCATCTACTTTCTTACGCGTGTTATGCTGCAGTTGTCGTTTATGCTGCGCCCTATAGCGACGAGATCAATTTGAGCTTTCCGAGATTGTGGAAATTTTCCGCGCGATATATTTAATAGCGGTGTAAAACAGGAACCTAGTAAGACGCCTAACGGGACAGGACGAGCGATTCCGTAGTAAATCCGCGTCAAATTTATCAAACCCACCACCGGAGGCTCGTTGTGGCAAAAGCATTTTTGACATTCATTTCGACTCTTGTGTTTTGCCGCGCAAATAGATTTGAACTAATGTCAAATACTTTGAACCAAATAGTTTCGCAGCGTTATTTTTACTTTTGCAATTACCAGTAGCGCCTTAAGGCGGGCAAGGACGAGCCGAGTCCGAATAAAATCCGCGTCAATTTACTCACCCGATCCAACGGAAGGTTGCCTTGTAAAAGCATGCATATTATTAATTTTCGCGTATGTGTTGTTTTGCGTTGAAACTAAGATCCGAAACTAAATCGATACTTTTGTGAATTGGGTTTTGAAGCATTATTTAAATTTGCAATTATAAACTCCTTTTTCCTGGGCAAAAATTTACTTTGGGTGGGTATTAGATGGATTTGATCTTGCGCTTTAAGCGCATCATTTTTACGTTAGCACCTTAGGTTTGAGAGCTACAAGCGGTCATGTACAATGAAGGAAATGTTTATTTAGAATCGGTCAATAAAATATACAGGAGATTTTTAACAGGCGAATACGTGCATTAAAGCCTCAATTATTTACATGCAATTTTAGAGAACGGTACATTGGTACTAAACAGATTGGTGTTTTTTCGATCGCTTTCAGTCCCATAGTGCTGAGCACCTGATTTAAATTTGAAGACGCTCGTCAAATCATGACATTTGCGTTCTTGTTAGCCGGAACTTTGCACGTACCACGCGCCGCTGATCGACACATAGTGCATACGCCGGGCGGATCGTTTCTCTTACGCATCCGTGTTTGACCCGTGTCTGCGATTTTTGGTTGCCGAGATATAGGTCCGTTATTGCAACGATGTTTTGCAGGTAATTTTCGTGGACGGAACAGGGGTGCACTGTGCGCACGTGCAGTGTGACCCAGAGTTTGACCTGATGCAACATTGCCAGTGGTGTGGTCTCCAACCTCAACCAAATTTAGGCATTACTTAGGTTCAGCCGTTTCTCAGCTACAGCAGGATAATACCTTTCTGACCCCCTGACGCGGCACGTGTCACGGCCATGCTACCCATCACATGAGAAAAACATGTCAATAATCTAATTAGTCATTGCATGGGGTATCAGATGGCGAAACCGCTTGTCAAATGGATTGCGGGATCAAATGAATAGCTTTGACCAGACGTCGCGTCGCCGGCGCGCGGTCGCGGATCGGGCCGCTTATATCGTGAGAAATCCGTATTCAATGAGGACTCGCTCCGCGCTTCGCGCTCGCTCGTAATTAATGGTAAGTTCCTAATGTAAAGCAAGTTTTTAGTATTGCTTGTTGCTTTCGCAGGTATTCTTAGATGGAAGCGAAGCGCTGTCTAGTGTCTAGCCTTGAGAAAAACAAATGTTTCTTTAGCAAATTTTCTTCACTTCCTCAATTCCTCCTCCTTTAACTCGTTATTTATTTCTACAATTCCTCACACTCAACGTATTGTAACTACAAGCTGACATCCATTAGCTGTCGTAGTTTGGTATAAAGTTCAGTATAAAGTTTCATGTCTCGGGCATCGTTTCGGGCCTGCCACCATGTGTATCGTTTTGATGGCCTCCCTACTGCCTAGCAGCGTGTTGGACGAAAACCTCAGCGACCCACCCGCACATCATCATCACCATCACCAGCAGGAGGCTCCTGAAGCGACACCTCCCACCCACTCTCTATTCCCCATTACCAGTAGGAGACTCCTGAAGCGTCACCTCCCATCTACTTTCTATTCCACTTTTTCCGCACCCAGCTGGTGGCCGGTTCGTTGGGCAGAATCTGCAATGTCGTTTGTACATGTACCCGAAAAATGGATAGTTATTCTGTGGCTCACGATAGGAGACCTGCGTCGCTAGCATCGGGTCAGACGATTGTTTATGTGCTGCTTCACATCAGCAGCTCAGACCGATCTCGAAACAGATGGGAGAGGTCAATACTGTAATAGACGGCACAGGCTTTATTGCATTCAGGACTGTCCTGTAACCGTTCACACAGGCAGTGTCCAGCTTCGGCGCTGGGCGATCACATGTGCAACGATTTCAAGTTGAACCAGCGTTACATCCACGGTGACGTTCCGATCACTTGCGACTGTACCTACAATTGGAGTTCAATTAGCTAAATTGGATCGGGTTATTTTCAATACGATGGCAATAGATATACACAGAGACTGGATGGTCCTGTCGCGGGCCCGCGCTGCTGTCACAGAACACTCCTCTCTGCAGTTGACGGCAGCCTGAACGGTTACTGGCCGCCTGATGGAATGGGGGGGGGGAGGAGGAGGGGGTTGTTTGGCTGCACTGCCCCTCGGAATAATCGGCCAGACACCCACGGCACACGGCATTTAATGGCATCTAACTACCATAAGCCTCGCATTCCGGGGCCGTGCACCAATACAAAGTTGATTCGTACGCTAATGAGCAATGATAATCATTAGTACCTGTGTGTCGTCATTCAAGATTTTATCTTAGATCATCGAAAGATGTGCAATCCTTTAGCGCAGGGGCATAAAAAGATGGTTGGTGTCTAAAACTCCGCAAAAGAATCAGCGTACATACATGACGCTAAAGTAGATTTTCTAAGAGCCTATTCATATGCATTAACGACACTAGCGCAGCCTACATTCGTGTGTAATGATAGGTTTTACTGCTTATAACCAATGTTAAATTAATGCAAATCTACGTGTTCGAAAATGCAACATGCTGAAATAGAAAATAAAATCCACACATCACAGCATCTTTCCTTAAAATCACTCATATTATTAGCATAAGAGTCAATGAATCCCGGCATATTATAAGCCAGGGTTGGAACAAAAACGGGTTTTTCATCAAAACCCACTGGGAAGTGTTTTTTTACGGGGTTTCACCCACTCTCAGCCATGCGACATATGCTGGATGTCCCAATTTGGAAACTATTAAGCATGCAAACATCCCTAGAAAGGATGTTACGTGTATTTGATGCGTGTAACGTAGCACAATCTACTTGCTAGATTACCACGATTAAATTTTACATTCCAAACCTCTTATCTCTTCAGTCAGTATAGAGATGGAACTTCAATGGACGACGTTGTCCCTAGAAGAGTTGGAAGTGAACGGGTGAAAGACGGGTGAACGGGTGAAAAACTGGTGAAAATGCACTTTTCAAGGAAGGAGAATGCATTGTGACAGATATGGCATGGGCCCTACCGACTTTTAGGAACTGGAGTTAGCAAACTGCCATATCAACATTGGAGCCAGCGACACCAATTTGAATCAGCTATACCAACTTCGACTATTTTGTTAGGCTCAAGAACTGGAACTCTAAAAAAATATATTGCGCCGCGGAGTGGCGCTAAAATTTTGAGTCTTATGCCCTGGATATGCATATCATCAGTGCGTCGCATTGCGTATGGTGCAGAGCAATAAAAAAAATATTGTGCGTTTAAAAGTTTGCAAAAAATGCTAAAGCGAACGATTTTGCCCAGTCTCTATATATGTTACAGTTAGTATGAGAAATCCGTTAATATGCATACTAACTAGTTAGTTTGCAAACTAACTGACTGTCCAGTTAGTTCGCATACTAACTAGTTAGTTTGTAAACTAACTGACCGGCCAGTTAGTTTGCAAACTAACTAGTTTATATGCGAAATCAATGATGTATTTGGCGTTGGCGTTGCTATACCTATCCAGTGGCAAATTGGTTTTGATCGATGCTCTGTCAAACTTATATCGCTTGGCTTATTGCTGTCACCGGTTAGGGCATCCCGATTCGAATTCGCTGCTTCAGCATTGGGATGGCCTGCGATACGTGGCGCCGGTCGCACTTCAAGGTCCAGGTCAAGGTGCACGTCTGCAGTGAAGACGGAGGTGTCGACACGTGTTAAAGGTATTGCACGGGTACTTTAAACGTATCAATTATAAATGCTGTCGGCCAAATAGCAATATACCTGTCGGACGGTATGAAACAAGGGGCCCGCGATACCCACTGCAAGGCGAGATACCTGGCTATGAAAATTCCATTTCATTTTATTTCTTCAATAAAGAAAATACAAAAATTGTTACCAAATTTAACGTTACTTTTTAAATAATATAATGATTCATCATTGTCATATCTAAAGGTTGTAGAACATCGAGGCGGCCAGTGTTGGAATTCTGGCCGCTTTCTAAGATTCTGGTCCGGTACTTTGCTCTCTTCAGTGAGCTACTAGCGCCCCCCAAAAACCCCAATAACACACAGTGAGCTACCCCGCGTCGACCTCAGCCTTTCGGGTTTCATCCTAACGCCCGGGTCATTATGCCTGCTAACATTTCCCAGTGGAGGTGCAAACTTTTTGCACAAATTAGTTATATTCTGGACTCCAGAATATGCCTAGATTATGAAATATAATACATAAATCCAGTAACAAGTACGCACCCTGCTATATTCTGTAGTTCATAATATAACAATTCTAGAGCAGGGTTACATTTAGGGGGTCACCGCACCAATGCCTCCTCTTGGTCACCGAAGGCGCTTTCAGACACCGAAGGCGCCCTCATGGACCGAAGACGCCTTCGGCTCATGAATATGAGGCGCGCTCCGGCGGAATATGAGAGCGTTCACTGAGATGTAAGGCGCTCTCGTACACCTGAAGGCGCCCTCCCAAATACTTTCAGCAAGGCCCCTCACAATACTATCCAGAGGCGCCTCCCAATGCTCCAAAATGGACCCCAAACACTCTAAAACACTTTTCCACATGCCTTTCAAAGGCGCCCTTTGATAAACTTGAAGGCACCCTCAGAAACATAGCTTTAAGGGCCCTCCATATACATCCCAAGTTGCCCTCCACACAAACAAGAAGGCGCCTCCTACCACTCCAAAAGCGCTTCCCTATGCATTTTGAAAACGGTCTACCAGAATATCTGCATCTGGCAGGGGCTTCAAAAAGGACGACTCCATACGTCTCTGATGGATGCCCTTTACATACCATCCAAAGGAGTCTCGAATACCATTTCGCAGCTGTCTGATAAGTATTACGAGACAAGCGGATATGAGGGGCCCTCCGATACACCTAAAGACACCCTCCCACATACCTCCAAGGGCCCACCGATAGACTTCACCTCTGAAAGGCGCTCTCACATTAGTTCAAAACATCCTCAGATTACATATCTCTTAGGCCGAGGGCGCCCATCCACTACATAGGTTTCTCAAAGACGTAAATTTGTAATGTGAGGCGGGAGTGCCTTTTAGTCTACAGGAGGGTGCCTCTTAAGCTATTGAAAAGGGGCGCCCTCGGGAAGATCTATCGTAGGGGCGCATTCGGAGCTTATTTAGAGAGGGCCTTTTAGAGGCTGTATCGGGAAAGCGTGTGGGAGGCGAGTTTTTAAGATTGTATGGAGGTTACTTTGGAGCTAGGGGGTAAACTTCAGGGTGCATCGGAGAGTGCCATGGAGGGTATTGTGGTAAACGGAGGGCGCTCTCGGAAATGTATCGGAGCCTACCCTACCCCGCTCACAACATCTTTCGCTGATGGCGCCATTATGTGTGGGACTTTGGCGCCATTGAAGGCTGGGAACCCCCTCTTGGGGATCTTCTAAATACGCCACTGTTCTGGAGTCAGAATATATTGATTGTGCACAAAAGTTCGCACCTCCCTGGCAGGGAATGCGGCAGCATCAGACCGGGCGTAGCTGCACCCGAAAGGCTGAGGTCGACGCGGGTTAACTTACTGAAGAAAGCAAAATACCGGAGCAGAAAGCGGCTAAAACTCCAACGCTGGCTCTGAGTGGTTCACCAACTAAAGAAATAAAAGTAATGGATGCATCGAATTTATAAAAAAAAGTAACGGCAAATTTTATTTCTATATTGTATTTATTTAAAAAACGCAATCATATACCAGGACTCGCTTGCAGTGCATACTGTACGGTCCCCTGATTCCTACCATCTGATTGGCCATTTGTTATTGGCCGACAGCATTAAGAGTTGAACGCGTAAGATATCCGGCTTGCCTTTTTCATGGTTCACCCCGTTCAATGCAGACCTTGACCTGACCAATGTCAATGTTCAATGTCACCTTGACCTGACCTTGAGTGGGTCGCAGGCCATCCAATGCTGAAGCAGCGATTCGAATCGGGATACCCTAACCGGGACGCGGAATAAGCTAAGCGTTATAAGTTTGACAGAGCATCGATTCAAAACCAATTTGCCACTGATTAGGTATATGCAACGCCACATACATCGTCGAATTTTCGCATATAAATAGTTAGTTTGCAACTAATGCTGCGTTGCACTAACTAGTTAGTTGCAAATAAATGGCTGGTCAGTTTAGTGTGCAAACTAACTAGTTAGTATGCAAACTAACTGGACAGTCAGTTAGTTTGCAAACTAACTCGTTAGTATGCATACTAACGGATTTCTCATACTAACTGTAACATATACAAATTGTTTCGACCGTTATCGTCTGAAGCTTTTTAAAGGGCCGCTGAGCCGAAACAGTGAGAGCTGCAGAGGCGAAATTTTCACGCTGCATTGCGAGTCGTCGCTCTTGGACTTCAGTTGAGTTTCGTCCCAGTGCCACTCATGTGTCACCGTCGGCACGTGCGAACGTGTGCCATTGGTTTAACATGGAAACGCGAAGTTCGGAAAGGGCGAAAAACAGTCCTACGCCGCGCCGTTCCCGGGCCGCTAGCTTGGCAACCTAGGGTCGCAGCGGCATGCAAGCAGCACTATGTGATAGATAATCGATTGGCCTGGCGTATAGATGTCGCTTAGAGCGGAGCGCGTGCCACGTGCAAAGTTGGGGCCACTTAAATGATAAAATTTGCATTTTCAGCATTTACATCGGTGTTCGGCAACTGTTGG
>VOPJ01011904.1:0-38351 GCA_014673585.1 Semibalanus balanoides | reverse complement strand
ACCGATTAGTGGGACGGCTGATACCCCCAGGGGGCTATTGCCATAACTGGATTATCAGATGACGGTATGGTGAGACTGGATGGTGGTGACTCGTTCGGATGGAGATGGGGGTGATACAGCTGATCGGACGGTGGGTTGTGTCTGGTTTGGTCACGTGATACAGGTGATCGGACGGTGGGTTGGGTCTGGTTTGGTCACGTGATAGGGCTGATCGGACGGTGGATTGGGTCGGTGGGTTGGGTCTGGTTTGGTCACGTGATACCGCTGATCGGATGCGGGAATGGATGTGGGTTTGTCACGTGATGTAGCTGTTGTCATGCTGGACAGGGCGACTTTGTCAAGAGGTGCAGCTGTTGGAAGGGATGGCGCCCGGGCACGCAGCGGCGGCTGCCGTAGTACTTGTTATACACGAGAAGAACTGTCGTGACCTTTGGCGTGCCTCGATCACCTGACAGTCATGGTACTGGAACTGGTGACACCAGGACATGTGCTCCACTGTTGCTACTGTAGCTTCTCTGTGGCTTGTCTCGTGGTTTCTGCATGTAATCTTGGTTTATTTGGTGTTTTTACCAGAACGAAACAGCGGTCTTGTGGCCGATGGTTTGGTAACGAATTTTATGGCTTGGCTGGGGCATCGGGAGTTGTTTTATAGCATCTGTGGCTTTGAGGAGATGAAATAGTTTGACTGCTGAAACTCCGGTCGGTGAAGTCAGTTAAAGTCTACGGCTGCTGAGTTGATTTATTATGTTTCTGAACTGTTGAGTTAACTTCAGCTCTGAGCTGTGTCCAGTTCATCTGAACTCGATTGCAAGATGCAATTCGCAGCTTAGGGCTACAAACCTCTCCATAGTTCCTCATAAATCTCACCTGGCTTTCTTCTCTGTCTCTCCCGCAGATCGTGTACGACCCCTCCACGAAGCGCTGGGTGGACAAGGACGGGGGTCCTGACGATGGCCCCCCGGCGCCAGTGGCTCCGCCCTCCGACAGCCAGCTGATCGGCGGAGGACCTCCGATGATGGGCGGCGGTGGCGCGCCGCCCGGGGGACCGCCCCCGCCGCTCGCTGGTGGTAACAAGTTCAAGATCCCGAAGGGACGCGGTGAGTAAATGCCGAATGGGGTGGGTTACAGTGGATGGGGGGATGAAGCTGATGTGGTGGGAGCTGTGCGCGGAGTTGTGGGCAGAGGTGGATGTTGTTGGAGGTTGGTGCGGTGGTTTAGCTGGTGTGACCTTGGTGAGGCGACCGACAAGTTTATTCTGCTGTCCAAACTGTAGAACTCTGACTCAATATGTGGAGCATTCCACCGAAAATCGACCAAAAAAATAGGCAAAACGGCTTTCTCATGTCACCAATTTGGACAAAATTGGCGCATAGAGTAATCTTGGGAGCTGAAACGAGCTGTGAATGTTTGACGGCGATCCAAGCAGTGGTTCAGGAGTTAGATGTCCGCTGTCAAAATTTGGCGTGACCTCAGGTCAATGTCAAGAAATACTGTACAGCTGCAGTCATATTGCATGTCATTAAACGTGTCTCGACGAGGAAAGTACCATGGCGCTTACCATATCTCTGTCTTGATTCATTCAAAAATATTAGTGAATAACGTATTTTTAATTACAAATAACATCAAATTACACAATCTGACGAATTAATCGATAAAACCACATGAATTGTATCCATTAAGTTTAAAGATAATTGATCGCTCATAATGTTTTAATGGGCATAAGTTAAAATTTCGATGTACCTACTACGGGTCACCAAAAGTGTGCAAATATTACAGAATAAAATTTATATTTTTTGAAAATCGAAAATATTACAGTACCATCTTGTAGAGTAGCTTATTACCTTTTCAACGATAAATGAAAATTTTAGATTGCGTCATAAATTCCTGGTGATAATGGTGAACAAAGATTGGCCTGCACCGTGACCTTGCAAAAATGCCTGAAGCAATATCTCCTGTACCACAGCTTGGCTCGCCGTAAAAATGCTCGTTTCTGCTCCCCGGATTACCTCATATACCAATTTTGGTTCAAATTGTGGCCCTTCAGTCGATGGGTGGGTGTCGCCTTTTAGTCGATTTTCGGTGGAATGCCCATGTATCTTCAACGTCTCTTCATCTTTGCTAAATTATAATTGTATCGAATGGTACGAAAAAAGCTCGTCATATTCCGCTGTGGCTGCACTTAGCCTAAGCCAGCCGTCACCAATTGCTATATAAAATACCACACGGGACCGATCAATAATTTATTTAGGATCGATCCTAGATAAGTTATATCGGCCTGATTGTGATATTGATTTATCCTATGTCTACCTCCATTTTGGAAACTGCGTAAAAAAACTTGGTAAAAATGTAAATGTCCAGTGGGCCGAAAGCTTTGACCAATTGACTTAACATTGATTCTTTGAGAGCTGAATAATAAATACCACACGGGGCCGATACAATGATTTATTTAGGACCGAGGTCGTTGTTGGATTTTCCGCCCGGGACCGAAGGTCGAGGGTGGAAAATTCTACAACAACCGAGGTCCTAATCACATTATATCGGCCAAGTGTGGTATTTATTTTATCATATGTCTACCTCCGTTTTGAAAACTGCGTAAACAAAGCTTAGTAAAATGTAAATTGAAATGCCCGGTGGGCCGAAAGCTTTGATCAATTGACTTAACATTTATTTTCTGAGAGCTGAAAACCTTTTACCACACGCTCGCGCTAATGCTAAAAACATACTGAGACAATAGATAAAACGTTTTACGCATAATGCCCGAGCAATGTAAAAAGCATTCGCGCGTGGAGTGTGGTAATTTTTCCGCAATTATGCACTGAGGGCATAATACAGCACTGGCGACATATGTAAAAGACTTACTAAACTCTGCTGTGTATGTTAGATATTTGTGATCTCGGCGTTTTTCAAAATACTGCACTCGCTCGCTCGTGCAGTAATTTCAAAAAACGCCTCGATCACAAACATCTACATACCAGCATCGTTCAGTAACGCTTATTACCACACGCTCGCGCTGTTGCTTAAAACATACTTAGACATATTATAATAAAGAATTACGTCCGACGTCAGTAGTTGACATTTGCATAGCAAAACTTTGGTATTTTGCGTCGTACGGCACCACTGTTGGATCCGGTGTGATGTTGCTGACATGTTGCTGAATAGTGTTGCACACTTGTCGGCGACCGACTGCTGACTTCGGCTCGCCGGGTCACTTTTCGTTCAGAGGAAAGACACTGGTGAAACTTGTCACATGATATAGCAAACTTCACATCATGCTATTAAAAACAACTCCGATGTGATCCATTCATGGTCTTCGTTACCTTTCGATAGACAAACTCGCTCTTGTTTTAAAGATTAATTCAAAGAAACTCGTCCTTCTCATGTAACTGTGTGTCCTATACCTATCCGGCTACCTGTTGAAGCTATCGACCGCTGTGTCGGAGACTATCGACCCTGTGTAGCTGTCAGTGTAGCTGCCTGTTGGCTGTGTGGTATGGAGTGCTGATACGCAGAGAGTCGCTCAGAGAGCAGCAGAACAAGTGCAGAGGGTCGTGTTCTGCCACCGTTCAGTGGTGTGTATCTGACTGTGCGGCCACGCTCGTCCCGCAGGTCTGCGCTCCAACTACGTGGACGTGTTCGGCGGCTCTGGCTCCTGGACCGAGTCCGGGTCCGGGCGGCGGCGGCGGCGGCTCCGGCTCTGGTCCCGCCAGCCTGCCGCCTCTGGTGCCCAGTCCAGGTTAGTACAGGGCAGGTCAGGGCGGGTCAGGGCGGTACTGTGTCAGTGTCAGGGTGAGGTCGGGGAGGGGGGCCAGTTCGGGTCAGCGCCTGGTCAAGTCAAGGTCCGGCCAGTGCTGGGTTAGGTCCGTCAGAGAGTCAGGTCAGTGCGTGCCATTGTCCTTTTGTGATAGCGGTTAGTGTCCATGACATACAAAGCGACATGTTCATAGAGTTGATCCTCAATATAACCACCGAGTCCAAGGCCTATCTGACAGCCAAATGATGTGGCTGTCAGATGTGTCCTGGACTCGGTTGTTTCACTGAATTAGAGCCCTTCTGGAAAATTAGTTTGATTTTCCATGCGCACGTCATCTCGAGCAGTTACAGCCTTTCATCAAAGGCCCTGAAGCTCGTTTGAACGTTTCAATCTGTTAAATGCATAATGCTTAATTGATTGATTGTCACCAAATCAGGCTGCTGGTCGGGTGTAGCATGGACCGGAACTTTTCGCAAGTCTATTTATCGTCGAACTCGCTGTTCTATATTGCACAGCGTCACTGGCGAATCTGGCATCGGTCATCCGACATCCACTGATGAACTGCGCCGTAATTTAGCCGGCGTTAATGCCGTGTGACTGATTAACTGGAGATACCCTCGATCGAGCCTCGGCTGCTCGATAGCCGTCGATTACGGCCAGCGCTGTGGGCGTGCAGTGCAGGGCAGATTTAGTCAGCTTTCCGGGCGAGGGCCGGCTCCCGCTGGATCATCAGATATTCAAGTGTTCTACTATATATTCCAATAACACAGTAGATACTCCATTATTCCACTAGATGTCCCAATATCTCACTAGATGTTCCAATATCCCGCTAGATATTGCAGTATCTCACTTGATTTTAATATGATGCCTCAATGTCTCAATATATTTCTCAATGTATCAATATCAGACATCTGAGTGGACGCTTCTGCCTAGCGTTTAATTGAGAAGCTCAAGACCCGAGCATCGGATCCACGCTGGCTTCGGGCTGTGCCAAGTCGATCCTATGTTCAGGATGTATTTTATTTAATTCAGGCAACCCACTTCATTCCAATGCTGGCCTTCCACTTCGAACAGCAGTAGCATGGGGTGTGGGGAAGGAGGGGTCTGAAGTTGACTGTGGCTTGTAGGATTTGTCCTGCCACGCTGCAAGATTGGTCCTTGCGCCCCAGCTGCCAAGATTGGATCCTGGCCCCGCTTGCAAGATTGTCCTGCGGACTGCCGCCGCGAGCACGGGCAAAACGAAAAAGATTGTGCACTCGCGCGAGAAGCGGGGGCAGCGAAGAGCCGACGCCTGCAAGATTGGTACTGAGTCACAGCATGATGAACCATGACAGCTATTAGACGTGCAGAGGTGATGAGTGACGTAAGAAACTATCATAACGAGAAAAGGAAAGTAGGAGAGAAGTACTGCTTAAGAGCGACTGGGAAATCCAAGAGCAGGAATAAGCCAGTACTGGATAGAGATCATGAGACGAGAACGAACTACGTAAAATAAACGAGTAAGAATCAACTGAGGAGTACTGTGTAAGAATCGAGTATCTGACGCAGGAAGGAAAAATGTAAAAAAAAACTACCGGCTGCAAGATGTACCTGCACCACGCTGCCAAAGATTGTCCCTGCTCCCTGCAAAGATTGTCCTGCACCCGCTGCAAAGAATTGTCCTGCCCCGACTGCAAAGAAATTGTCCTGCCCCCTGCAAGATTGTCGGCCCCGGCTGCAAGATTTGTCCTTGCCGCAGCGTGCAAGATTGTCCTGCCCGCGCGACTGTGAGAACATTGTCCTGTCGCCGACCTGCAAGATTGTCCCTGCCCCGCGCAAGAATTGTCCTGCCGCCGCTGACAAGAGATTGTCCATGGCGCGCCGACTGCAAGATTGTCCTGCCGACCGCTGCGAAGCATTGTCCCTGCCCCGCTGCGAGGAAAATGTGTGTCCGACTGCTAAGATTGCTGCCCCGCTGGCAAGATGTCTGACCACGACTGAGCGACGAGAGAGTGCCGCTGCACCACGGCCTGCGAGAGAGATGGTCCTAAGCCCGCGGTGGACAATATTGAGCGAGGTGACCGTTCGATCGAGCCCGCGACAAGATAGTCCTGCCCCGCTGCAATGTGTCCTGCCGCCGCTGTCGAGATTGTCCTGACGCTGCGAAGATTGTTCCTGCCCCGCTGCAGGATTGTCCCTGTCGCTGAAGATGTCCCTGCCGCCGCTGCAAGAAGGATTGTCTGCGCTGCCACCCAACCCGCTCTGGACAGATTGTCCTGCCCCGCTGCAAGAAATTGCCTGAAAGACATGACAAAAATGGAGCAAGACACCACAACAATACCGCTGGAGATGAGCAGATGT
The DNA here is from genome assembly GCA_014673585.1 of Semibalanus balanoides. Classification (NCBI taxonomy): domain Eukaryota; kingdom Metazoa; phylum Arthropoda; class Thecostraca; order Balanomorpha; family Balanidae; genus Semibalanus; species Semibalanus balanoides. The sequence continues at coordinate 32,260 of VOPJ01011904.1, read as the reverse complement.
CTGGTTGCAATCTGTTGGAGACTGGAGTGGCTATAGTAGGGTGGGACTGCTGGCGGGTAGAAGGCTGTTAGACTGAGGCGATGGAGATGAAAATGCTGGGATTAAAATGAAGGGCGAGGAAGGAGGTGGGGCGCGGAGACGGATAGGGGGCCGATCGTACCAGCCGCCGCAGACTTATAACCGCTGCACAGATTGTCCCATGCCCCGCTTGCAGGATTGTCCTGCCCCGCTGCGAGATTGTCCTGCCCCGCTGCAGGATTGTCCTGCCCCGCTAGCGACTGGAGCTGCGAGGCGAGCTGACAGCCGCTGATTGCTGCCTCGCGGACAACTTTTCGACACCCGCTCGCCTTCGCCTTGTTTGCGCGGCTCGAAATGATGGAGTTTCGGCGTCGTTGGTGCTATTTTGCCACCAGTGGTAAACAGACATTGCGGTTGTGTTTGGAATTCTGCCTTTGAATTCTGCGCTGCGTTCTCGTGCTGTATATTATGCCCTCGGGAATGCGTTGTGTTTTGGTTGTGCCTGTGTATGTATTTGAGGTATGGGCGCCACATAGCAACTGCGTTGAGGCGCCCCAAAGCCCAAATCATCATCATCATTATATGTGTTTGACGTCTGTGTGCTGCTTTCCCTGTATCTGTGTCTGTGTGAGTGTGGCTTTGTATGTCTGTTAACTGTGATTCTGTATGTTTGCAGGTCCCATTCCGCCCACGGACGGGGCCGGGCCGCATCTACAGGTAAGAATCGTTCTCAGACGACCTCAGACGATGGAGATATGTGGCACTGCGTTACAGCGAACAGATGCTGTAGGTGCAGTATCGGCTGTTATGTAACCTAACTGACTCATTCTCCACGTGGTGTGTGTGTGTTGTGTTGTGTGGTGTGTGTGTGTGTGTAGTGTGTGTGTGGTGGTGTGGTGTGTGGGTGTGTGTGTGTGGTGTGTGCGTGCGTGGTTTGCGTGCGTGCGTGCGTGCGTGCGTGCGTGCGTGCGTGCGTGCGCTGCGTGCGTGCGGTGCCCGTGCGTGCGTGCGTGCGTGCGTGCGTGCGTGCGTGGCGGTGCGTGCGGCGTGCGTGCGTGCGTGCGTGCGTGCGGTGCTGCGTGCTGCGTGCAGTTGCGTGCGTGCGTGCGTGCGTGCGTGTGTGTGTGCGTGCGTGCGTGCGTGCGTGCGTGCGTGCGTGCGTGTGTGCGTGCGTGTGTGCGTGCGTGTGTGCGTGTGTCTTGTTCTAGCGGAAAAGAAAGGGAGTGACAGCAGCGCTAGGGATTTCAATCCCGGGATCCCGGGATTGGATCAATCCCGAATCCTGGGAACGAGTTGGTCGGGAACCTGAAATCCCGAGTTACCAAATCAAAATTTTGGCTCACAAAACTGGTATCTCGCATGGTAATGAGGAAGCAGAGACTTGCCAGTAACTTGTTGATTGAAGAAGTCTTCTAGGCTATTATGTAATGAGTAAATGACTATCGCATTTGATCGATTACCATCATGGGTTCTTGCAGCTGGGATATTTCATTATTTTCCCATTCACGTGGCGTACCTAAAAATCCGTCCTAATCAGGATTAGTATCATGATCTATGGAAGTGAATAACACATCAGCCCGCACGAGCCTTCTTGCCAGGCACGCAACCAAGATATTTTTGTATATGTGTCCCAGGTGCTTAAATGTGCTTCTTTTGTAAGAGTCTTGGTACCCAGGAAAGTGTTCTAGCTTGGAAATGTGTACGAGCTAGGAAATTTGTACGAGCTAGGGAAGTGTTCGAGCCTGGAAATGTGGTCGAGCTACGAAAGTATTCGAGCTTGAAAAGGTGTTCGAGCTAGTTTTTGTTGAGCAGTTTAGAAGAGGCTTGATCGTACCATAGTCGTGTGGGTGTTATCAACAGTCATGCTGTGTTAAAGGGAAATGATGACCTTTTGATTTGTTAGCAACCTTTCGGAGGCTACCACTATGGTATAAAGCTGATGTGATTTAAATTTATGAATGAACTCAAATTGTTCGCTAATTCAAAGTTGGAAGTTTGAAAAAGCAAGTACATATATCTCCATACTTCAAAATCCATGAGCACAGTTTTCCCCTCCACTATTGGAAACGCGACATACTTGGCGCATTTCTTTCAATCTCCTAAACGTTGAATACCTCTCGCTGAATAACCTCTCAGCAAATCACACTACACTAAATACTCCGTCGTAGCGGCAAGTTAATCCACCGAATGCATCACGATTTCCTGAAATATTTTTTGATCGATTACATTGGCCTGCGTTTGAAACCTTTTTTGTCAATAGGTCAGAGGTTTTTGAACTGATCTAGGCCAAGTTCGGGGCGCTGATTTAAAAAATAATGACTGTTTTTTTTCAAAGTGGCTCCAGTTTTTGCGCTATTTCAAAAACAAAATTCCAGCAGTAACGATGGTAACTCAGTGGTCCTTGGCAGCTAACCAGCTGTGTCGGGCTGCCGCGGTCACGGTGGGGGGTCGCTACCATACAGAGCGGATATGGGTGACCGTGGCCGTGCGACTCTGCATTAATCTGCCCTGCATGATAGCAGCTCAGATAACGCAAGCGACGCGCGACGCTTCACGTCGGCGCTCAGAGCGTCCATGTCTCTCCGAGGACGCGATCGCTATTGGCGGGCTGCCAGTCCCGTCGGAGGAAGAGGTTGTCTTGTGGGTGCGGGTCGTTGACGTCATGTGCAGAGAGAAGAGAGACGAGAAGAGAGAAGAGAGATGAGAGAGAAGAAGAATCAGAGAGAAGAAAAAAAAAAAAAAGAAAAAAAAAAAAAAAAAGAAAAAAAAAAAAGAGCGAGAAAACAAGAGCAAAAAAAAGAAAAAAAAAAAAATGACAGAAGAAGAACGAAAAAGACGAGACGAATCAGACGAGAGCGAGACGAGCAGAGACGAGAGCGAACGAGAGCGAGACTGAGAGCGAAGCGAAGCAGAAAGCGATGAGCAGAGAGCCAGACGAGAGCGAGAGCTGAAGCAGACGCAGAGCGAGGAGCGAGGCGAGGGTATAGCGAGAGGAGACGAGAGCGAGACGAAGCAGAGACGAGACAGCCGACGCGAGACCGAGAGCGAGACGAGAGCGAGACGAGAGCGAGAGCTGAAGCAGAGAGCAAAGACGAGCCGAAGCGAGGCGCAGAGAGACACTGCTGGGAGAGACCGTCCTTGGAAAACTGACTGTCCAGGACTGTGTATGGGTAAAAGTTCCTAGAGGGCTTTTCAGCTGTGAGTAGCTGGGCTTGACTTCCTCTACCGTAGTCGTTCGCCGCAGTGTCTGTGCGTCTGAAGTTGCCATTAGTGGTTCACCATGGTCTTGAAGTGGCGGGCAGCGCCCGCCCAGGCTGACTGTCCTGAATCCAAATGCACTGGCTGCCGGCCGACTGCTATACCAATCGATTGCTCATCGATGCTCAATTGCCTCATCGATCCATCATCTGGTCAATTCGTGGCCTGTCGTCAACCAACACAGAACCCGAAGCTCAAAACAGTGAAACGTTGCTTTGGCGAAGCTTGCCTATATTGCCAGCACGGTGCGTGCCATTCATACGTCAGCATGCGTGCAAACTCCTACCACTTTTAATGTCACTTCCGATAGATGTATTGACCGTATCACGCATCCGAGTATGGAACAAATAAATAGGTGTTTATGTGTTACAGCAACAATGATTTGTAATGTTATTAATTTGCCAGACGATTATTGGTAACATTTTTGTTTTAATCTGTCAACCCAAGCGCACTCGAGGTAAAGCGATTGCTCTCTGATCCAGCGTAAGTTTAAAGTTACACCAGGTATTTTCACATAGGGTATCTTTGAGTGGAAGTCCTTCACCATCGATTGCGAAGCCGTCCTAGTGCCTGTCACGTAAGGTGCCGCCGAAGATTACGCCCCGAGGGTTCCTGAAATAACACGTTCTTCAAACGATATCAGAGAGTGACGGAAGTGAGATCAATAGCAGAGCTCGTGCAATAAACGACGCCGGATATAATGGTGGCATTCAAAAATAGTTTCCAGACGAAAGTTGAACTCAATATCTAATCTGGATTCTAGCCTCCAGAGAGACCGTTTTAGTCTCCGTAGGGACCACTCCGCTCTCCAGAGGGCCCACGCTGACCTTTTAATGGCCATTCTGGCTTGAAGAGGGCCCATTTCAACATGTCAAAGGCATATTTCAAATTAAAGGGTCCAGTCCTTTCTTACATTTGCTTCCAAAAGTCAAAAGGGTCTTACGATACTTCATGCGCCATAGGCTAGAGGGGCCACCAAGCCTGGGCTCACTTTGCACGTGGCCCCCTCCTTGACGGCAGTCGTGGATCGCCGCCTTAATCATGTCTGAATTCGTTATGGTTGGTATGTAAAGCTGCTGCGCGCGGGGATGATCTGGTAGTCGGCGCTCGCAGAGTGTGACTCGCTGGCCGGCCGTTCAACTTATGTACTCGTACTGTGGCAAGCTGCCATGATCAACGCTATCCAATAGTTCTCAGAGTGTTGCGTGGAGCTAGACCGATGGGATGAACCTAGTTTTGAGTATGCTCCAGTCAATCAACCATTGCTATAATAAAGCTAGAACAAACGAAACGAAAACATGAGCCTAGAGTCGTAAGAAGACTGGTGACTTGGTTTTCGTTACGTGGAGTATGCAACAAATGACGTATGTGACAGCCCGGGAATAGATGTATCTAATGCAAACTGATGTGTCGCCAGTAAATTGACACGTGCTCCAAGTCTTCAAACTACCGCAGACAGTCTAACTACCACAGACGACGCGGCGCAGATACAACAGATTTCTCCGAAATTCGACTCCCTTCAACTCTCGAACTCACAACTTTGCCAATGTCCGTACAGCCAACTCACTATCTAAAACCGGCTTTTATATCAAGTATACGTGATAGCTAGCGCACGAAGCGTCGCGGTGAAGTTGGTACCGGCCCGTCGTTCAGAAATGGCATCGCTGCCGTCTTGCTCCAGTGGCTGTGTGGAGATCTGCCCCACAGTGGCTGTGTACTCTCAGGTCTGCCTGACAGGCGGGAACTGTGTGACCTGACCTCAGTGTGACCTTGACCTGCTGCTGTGTGACGGGAACTGTGTGACCCGACCTCAGTGTGACCTTCACCTCAGTGTGACTTTCACCTGCTGCTGCTGTGTGACTGCCGATCGGAGCGGTACCGTTCACCCTGGTCATGTGGGCCTGCGTGACCCTTGTTTGTCCGTCTGTCTGCATTGCAGCCTGTGCCACCACTGTCGGTGCTTACCATTGCAACCCTTGCTTATGTGTCTGTCTGTGTTTGTCCGTGTAACCGCTGTGTGCGTGTTTGTCTGTGTTTGTCCGTGTAACCGCTGTGTGTGTGTGTTTGTCTGTGTTTGTCCGTGTAACTGCTGTGTGCGTGTTCTGTCTGTGTTTGTCCGTGTAACCGCTGTGTGCGTGTTTGTCTGTGTTTGTCCATTGTAACCCTTGTCTGTGTGTTTGTATGTGTTTGCCCGCCTAACCGTTGTCTGTTTGTGTGTGTTGCAGCAGTCGGCCCCTGGCGAGGCAGCCCTGCCGCAGGGAGCGGCACCTCCCATGTTCAACCCTGGACAGGTGAGTGACAGTGCGACTGTGTTCGAGCGTTTTTGTGACGATAGAGGCTGTGCTGGTTGAATTTGTGTTGATGTCGGTACAAATCGTAGCTCCAAGTTTCGTAGCGCCGCTTATGCAGTCGGTCTGAATAACATCCGGCGTCGCATATTGCTCCGGTGCCATGGTCTTTGATGCTGCATCATTCAGATGGAACGATGGAACCGGTCTATATTTATCGGATTCAATATCACGGTCCGTGGTTTGATGACATTCATTCGCATGCTGTAGCACTGACCATTATTGCCAATTATTCTTCGATCGGGACACAAATACTACAAATGAACTGCGTTCATGTTTCCCACCATGCAAGTTATTTACCAATTTCAAATAAACATTTCGTGTAAATATTTATCCTTTTCATACTATGGCAACCCTTGCAGAATTAGCTCGCTATGATATGTTGTGCTCATTGTTAGCTGCAAATGTGATATCGTCTGATCCCAAATGTTCTGAGTTTGATGACTTCGTCAAAATTTTGCTATTGTAGTCCTAGTGAATCCCCCTGTGCTGGTGACTTATTTTTCGAACAAGCTCCGATATCATGTCGCGATGCGATTGCGACAGTGAGGCTTAAATGGTTGCGACATTGTGTTTGCTGGTCAAAAGAAACATTAAGTCGAAAACGCGACTTCCTAATAATTTTGTTGACTTATGATTGGGCAGGCCACTAAGCATCCGCCGCTTTAGGCGCTGACGTTTATACAAAAATACGGATATGAAATACAACTTTGTCAGAATTATTATACTAGTAAAGGTCGCCGTCCACTGCGCACACACGCCTAATCGCCTAACGGCCGAATTTCAGTACGCACGACTACGCTGATCCGACAAAAAAGTCCAGCATTTCCAACTTACTGCGCGCCCCTACTTCAGTGCCGCTCGGCGCCGAAGGACGCGCCGACAACGAGCCGAAAAAGTCCGCTGAATCGGCTAATAGCGCTTTCGGTCGTTAGGCGACCAAGTCAGCGCGCTTCCCATTATCCCATGGTAAAATTCAGCCTTAGGGGTTTAAGCGAGTGACAGTGGAACGGCGGCTTTAAGCGAAGACGAGCGAGACCGAATAAATCCGCGTCAATTTATCACACGCCAAACGGAGGTTCGTTTTGTGCGAAGCATGCTTTTGAATTATTTTCGCTATGTGTTGTCTTTTCGTCGCAAATAGATCCGAACAAAATCGATACTTTGAACTAAATAGGTTTTGCAGTGTTATTTTAAATTTGCAATTATAAGCTTCATGTTTGTAGGCAAAAATACATTTTGGGTGGGTATAAGATATATTTGATTGCGCTTTACAGCTGCATCATTTGTATCGTTTAGCACTCTTTGGTTTTGATGCTATGGCGGTTTAATGAAGGAAATATTATAAAATCGGCAATGTAAATACTGCAGGTGGATTTTAATAGCGAAATACTGCATTAAAACCTAAATTTTTGCATGCATTTTAGAGACGGTACACTTCTGTGTTTGACCCGTGTCTTTGCGACTTTTGGTTGTCGAGACGAGATATAGGTCCGGTATTGCAACGATGTTTTGTAGGAAATTTCGTGGACGGAACAGAGGTGCACGTGCGCACGTGCAGTGTGACTCAGAGTTTGACCTGTGCAACATTGCCAGTGGTGTGGTCTCATTTCAGCTTAATAGGTTCAGCCGTTTCACCGCATAGCAGGATAATATTTTCGAACACCACTGACGCGGCACGTGCCACGCGCCATGCTGACCCCTCACGTGAGAAAAACATGCCAATAATCATAATGTCACTATCATATGGCGAAAACTGCCTGTCAATCGGATGCGGGGTTCAAAAGATGTAAGCTTCTGACCAGCGTTACGGTCTGGCCGGGCCTGGCCGGGTCGGGTCGGCCTCTTATATGTGATAAAAATCCGGTATTCAATGAGGACTCGCTTCGCGCTTCACGCTCGCTCGTAAAAGCTCAACACATTATAGGCTCCCGCACAGCGTATGCCGCACGTGAATCGTTCCCTTGCGCATTGGACTTTTTTCGACAGCCTCAGTTTTGCCTTAGGCTGGCTGGGATGTGTTGTGTTTGGTTGCGAGAACAAGCTAAGTAGTAAATCGGTTACAAATAACTTATATTTCATCCGCAGTTGTGGCGGGGACTTTCTAAGCGGCTGTGAAGGTTGTACGTATATGCATATGTAGCTCGAAGTCGTTTTTTCTTTGTACTCAGCCTTCTGCAAGTAGAATATTTCAATGTATTAATCATCTCCGACTAGTTATCGTAGAGCGTACTGATTTACGCCGCACACCTGTAGCAGTCGAGCCTTCCCTAAAGCCTCAAACAGCCACCACTTTGTAGAACTGCTGAATGGGGTTGGGTTCAATTTTTAACCCGCGCCGTGCCAGTGCTCAGCTCTACGCCCTAAACCCCTTATCAACAAAAATAGCCTCACAGATTTGGCGCCCCTGAGTCATAATCAGCCTCACCAGAGATCTGTGAGCCGAACATCGTGTCACTGCTGTCACGGATGTCACAGGACAAAAACGCTGCTTGTACGCAGCCGCCGCCCGGGCCAGAGTCCTTTCTGTTGATGGATTGCGAGGGTTAGATGAGGTGGCGCCGCATTGCCTGTCGTGTGTGCTGAACACGCGACTACGTGGCTTGTCCGAGGAATCGTGCCAGGGATCAGGACTCGATTCTTCGACGAGCTCCTAGTATGATATTGGTCTGGCCGCCACTTTTACCTTGGAACAGAGTGTGAATTCCTCGATGCATATGGTCGTAGCTGTCGGACTGTGGCAAAACCCAAATTACTAACTAACCTAATGTCGAATACACTTGGTCAGTATTGGGCGAGACAATGTGTGCCTGATGCCTGACGATGTCTCACTTGATTCTCAGATGGCGGGTGGACCGGCCGGGGCTGGCGCTCCCCGCGGACGCCTGAACCGCTATGGACGCCGGTGAACACGCCGCGGGCAGTCTGACCGATTTCGTGACCTGGCGACCCGCCTGACCCCGCCTGATCCCGGGTCATGGCCGTAGGCGTCTGGGACGACCCGACGGGCCCCACGGCACTAGCGAATCGATTTGGAGTGAAGACAAGGGACATTGCTCGGGGACATTGCTCCAGCTGAAAACTGAAATAATTAACTAAAGTGAAGTGAAGTGACGATAGACGGATATGCCCTGTCGGGCTCAGAGAGAGACTATTCCCTGTTATAGCTTGTGCAAGTGCGGTGAGAGTCGGTGAGCTTCGTTCAGAGAGGCTCGGTCCAGCCGACGTCTCGTGATACCTATATCTACTTCTCGCCGTGTGTTTATAGACAGTGCGCCGCCGAGAGACCAGCTGGGGGCTGCCCCTGTGGTCCGACCGGCCCCAGAGGCGATCGGCGGGAGCGGCGATGGTTGTGAGGGTGCGCGTTACTGGTTATTTATGTTACTGAATGCTGATTGGCGGCCACGCGTCGCCTCTGAATGCTGATTGGCGGACGCCCGTTGCCTCGGGCGCCGCACGGTCGCGAGCGCCTGCGCGCGGCGGGGATACTGTGCCGCAAGGCCGCCGCGCCGTCACCATACTGATGCACGCAGTGCCGCCGTGTTTGATTGGCTGCTGCGATGGTACGCTGTGTTTGATTGGCTGCCGGGTCGGTCGGTGGTGTTCCATGTGGGGTAGGTTGCTAGCTACTGCCGAATGGCGGCTGCCGCATTGATATGACGGCACCTGACTGGTGGATTCGGCTCCGGTTTGCTGGGTTGATTGGCACGTGGCTCATGTAGTATAGTAGTCGCCTGGGTGGTTGTGGTTTCTTGGTATGTGTGGTGGTCCACTGCGTATATCCCGATGCATATGGCTATAATAAAGGGGAAAATTGCGTCTGTCTTTACGTGTCATCCGTCAATTTTCAGAGCTAATGGCAGGTTCCAAAGTGGAATGAATGAATGCGAACACTTTGCAAAATAAATGTTGCGTTTGAGATACCTAAGTATAAGCAGCTGTGACCAACGAAAACAAGTTTCTTGTTCAAGACGTTGTGCTGCTTGTGAGCTGAACTTTAGGGGAGGTTATTTGTTTGTCTTAATGCTAATCGCAAATTGTGTTTGCTGCGCCGAAAAATCGCTCTTACTTTGTTAATCTGAATAAGTTTTTTTTCCTACGATCTGTCGTATTTGACTAAACAGTATCGCGTATATCGGCCACTAGATTAATACTGCATGTGTGTGTATGAGTGCGTGCATGCGTGAGTGTGTGTTCGAGTGTGAGCGCTAAGTTGACTCGAATGGAAATGTCTTCCCATTTGGCTCTTTCAGACCGGATACATGCCATATAGCAAAACAAAAAATCAAGAGAAGCCCGAGATACAACCCTTTATCTAGCGATTTTGTATATTTAGATTTGGTCCGAATGTTTTAATGGGATGGATTTTCGAGAGCGCTTAGCTAAGCTTGTTATGCAAGCCCTGACCCCATCATCCGATTGTGCAATTCCAGTCTCCAGCAGAATTCAAAAAGCGAATGGTTTAGCGAGAACAATTCAAGCCAAGTGGTGCATTTTGTGATACCTGCTGTTAGGTAGGCTGTGCAGATTGCTGGGAAAGACGCGCTATTATCTACCAATCACAGCCGTGTTCACTTTAGATTCGGCAAAACAGGAATATCGACACCTTACTGGTCCGCATAATTACCTTTTTTTGCTTGAAAAGATGCTTGAAAACTGGGGTGTCTAAAACTCGTAGCTTTGTCGGCAGGCTTATTCGCTAAAAACCCATTCACTAAGCACGCCCTTCCCACATTTCCCCGACTCTTGGTGTTACCGAGGAACACTTTTGCTGTATTTCATATTTGAAAGCAGTATCACTCTCCTCTGTCGTCTTTATAGATACTTCAACTGGAGATTTAACCGCGGCGTTCAGGAAACACAAGCTCGGCTCCTCATGCTCTTTGCAGTGAGTTTGATTCTCCGCCACTCCCAGTACCTATACAGTACGGTCATCAGGGCCTCGACTAAGGAATTTTCACTGGGGGGGGGGCAATCGATAAAAAAATGTTGCTAAGATATATGGCTTAGCGCAGGCACATAGCCAGGATTTTTATCAGGGGGGNTATCAAATTAATGAGATCTGAATGACAGTGATGTTGACAACTCATCTGGCTTAACTCACGGAAAAAATCGATTGTAACATAGTTGCGCTTAGGTCATGTGAACTTATATCTTAACGCAAATTTGTAACGTCCCTAAAGTGGTCAGGATTGCTCGCCTGATTCTGATAACATAATCGTGAAAACATTAAAGCTAAAAACGTACTGACATTATCGTAATCACAAGTTCAATTCCATTTATGAATTATTCACTCGCATTATTATCGCACTATTATGTAACAACATTTCTGAATTTGGTAGTTTAACAACTGTTGAGTGCAAAAAGGGAAGAAAATTACAAACCAACCAGTGACCGTCATTCTGAGTCATCAAAATGGAGCGAATCTCGTTCAGGACTCAACCATTACCAGAGCTGGGGAAAACTCGGGAAACCCTCACCGTAGGGTCAGGAGAAACAGAGCAAATGCTTGGAATATTAATGAGCGACCATTATATCGAGCCAATTTCGTTAGGCTTTGAATGGGAACCATGGTAGCCGTCCCTTGTGTGCACTCCGTTACGTTCGCCAGCAAGGGCTTTCTTTCACTTTCGCACAGCTTGCGCCACCAGCGGTTGGACTGAGGTCTATTCGATGCTCGTACGGGATATTTATTCTAGGTGTGCGCTACAATCTCTGAGACGGGCACTCTAAACTTTAGACGCAAGTTTCCCGCAATCAACCAAAACGGGTGAAGCTGAAATCTGGCGAAAAATGTTAGGGAACTACAGTAAGAGTCTCCGCACCGACTGAGAAGACGTGATTGCCCACTTATCCCCCTAGGTACCCAGACATTTTCTAAAAATTGCTAGTTGGTTGATATCAATTGATAGATGAGCAGTTTTTGCAGCATTCCATATATACACCCCTTTCATCAATACAGCTCACAGCAACACGATTGGGTGATTGTGATTATTTACTGATTACAAACGCCAGCCGCCATATATTTAGTTGCAGTATAGCCACAATGTATGCACTAATTGAGTGTTCTGAAGACAAATGATTAACGTGATGGGCAAGCATAACTCGAAATACGTACAGATTGTTGTTGAAGCAGATCTGCACTATCTCTCCTGATGCCGGGCTGTCGTCCGGGTGGACCACCTTTATCTGAAGAATAGAGATTAAAGTAGGGTCACCGGAGGGGCATTCCACGATAGATCGACCAGAAAATGATAAATAACATCACACCATGTTTCATTTTTCAGCCTATTCTGGGTATAATGCCGTGGTTATCAAAGCGGGAAACCATGTGTCCCAACCACAAATATCCGAACAGCGTTATTTATATAGTCTCAGGCACTTTTCGGAGGTCACTCAGCAAGCCTACATTTGGCGGCTCGTAGTTCACATTCGTCACCGAGGCTGACACCCAAGTATGAATAAAAATATGGCTTCATTATGTCCATCTCAGCGGTATATGGTAAATTGTATACCACACTGACCGGAATTATTCTAACATTTGGGACCTCGGTCCGTGCTTGAATTTCCGCCCTCGACCTTCGGTCTCTGGTGGAATATTCAGCTCGGACATCGGTCCCAAACAAATATTTTCCCGGCCCCGTGTAGTATTATATACCAGTAAGACGCCAACGGCGAAGACGAGCGAGTCCGAATAAATCCGCGTCAATTTATCACCGCGTCCAACGGAGGTTCGTCTTGTGCAAAGCATCTTTTAATTATTTCGCTATGTGTTGTTTGGCGTCGTAAAATCACCATCCGAAGTAAATCGATACTGTTGAACTAATAGCGGCTTTTTTGCCCCCACCCCAGCGTTATTGTTATTGTCATTCAAAACTCATTTGTTAGCAAAAATCATTTTGGGTGGGTATTAATGGATTTGATTGAGCTCTTAACACCGCCTGCAGTCATATTTATCGATCTAGCACCCCTCTGGTTGAAGCTACGGCGGTGTAACGAATGAAATTCTATAGAAGCGTCAATAAAATATTATCGAGGGCAGATTCTTAACAGCGCAACTACTGCACTTAAACTCAATTTTGCATGCATTTTAGAGACGGTACATTCGCCTCTGACAGATTGTGTTTGTTTCATCGCTTAACGTCCCTAGGTACCTGAGCACTGAGTTACTTGTGAAGACGTCTAAATAGGTCTTGCAGCTTACATCGCAGTAACTTTGCACGTTCCACACGCCCGCGATCGACACATAGTGCATTACCGCCGGGCGGATCGCTTCTTCTACGCGTCTGTAGCTTTTGTTACGCCCGTTACTTCGACGGACCTTTGGTTGCCCCCTGAGATATCAAGGTCCGGTATTGCAACAGATGTTTGCCTGTGATGGTTTCGTGGACGGAACGGGTGGCACCAGTGCGCAACGTGCAGTGTGACACAGAGTTTGACGCTGCCTGCAACATGCAGTGGTGTGGCTCTCCAGCATCAGATCAAATTTAGCTTTATAAGGTCCAGGCCGTCTCTACCAGCTACACGCAGGAAATACTGTCTGAACACCGCAGACGCCCGGCACGTGTCACCGCATGCTGCGACACCCATACATGAGAAAAAACATGTAAATCAAATTCATAATTTTGTCATTCTCCAACTGGGCTATCAGAATGGCGGAAACCGCTGTAATCGTCGGGATTCAACAAGTATATAAGCTGCTGATCAAAGCGTTCGCGGTCTGGCCGGCCCGGCCGGGCCGGCCGGTCGGGTCGGCCGCTTCTATGTGAGAAATCCGGTATCAATGAGGTCCTCCGCGCTTCGCGCTCGCTCGTAATTATTTAGGCGCCTCAATCGGAACTTAATAGCCCATATCTTTATTTAGTCGGTCTCGACTTCGGATAGTGCCTCGATCGATAGCGAGCAATGTAAAAAAGATTAGCGGCGGGACCGTGTGGTATTCCGCATTATGGCACTGGCATACTCCGCACTGGCGACATATGGTAAAGAAGCCACTTACTTAAACGCTGCCCGTGTGTGTAGATATTTGTGATCTCGTCGTTTTTCAAAATTACTGCACTCGCTTCGCTCGTGCAGTAATTTCAAAAGAACGCCTCGATCACAAACATCTACATACCAGCATCGTTCAGTAATGCTTATTCCCGTCCTTGCGCATGAATCTGCAATGCAAATTATTGAATATATTTTATTTTGATTTCACAGCTCCTAAGTAAGTATCGCACATACCTGGTCGACGAAAGGCAGTCCGGGCTTGAAGTACTTGTTGTACTTATCTTCAACAGTCAATTTCATCTTGGTATATTCCACCTTGAAAACTTTAGTGGTCTCGTAGGTGGTGTCCGTTCCTGCCTCAGTCAACTCAGCGCGCACCTCGTATCGGTACAAATCGTCCTGATCCAGATGCAGAGTTTCAGCACTGATGCGGAACTCTGCGCAGTCAGCACCTCCAGTCAGCTGAAAACCACACCAGAAGGAGAGTCTCATCAGCGGAGCATTCAGCACACCCAGTCAGCTGAAAACCACACCAGAAGGAGAGTCTCATCAGCGGAGCAGTCAGCACCCCCAGTCAGCTGAAAATCACACCAGAAGGAGAACCTCATCAGCGGAACATTCTCAGTGCAGCAGCAGCAGAGCGGGAGATTCAGTCGACTGAGCAAGAAACTACATATTCCAATGGGCTGGACCCGAACAGGAATTTAGGGACAGACACTGACTTGATCATTTGCAATATATTTAATGAAATAAATCTAGCTAGTTTGTATAGCTACAGCATCCTTATTAAATATGTTAAGCTCAAGGCGGTAACGGTAAGCGTGAATGGGGAGAAAGTTCACCGGAGCTAGGACTAGGAGAAAGAACCGATTTGTAATTCGAACATTTTCATGCACCGAGCACATAACTGATTCAGATTCTTTAAGGATGTTCGCTAATCACTAATATCCTCATGGAATCTCCAATGACGATTCCTCCTCCATTCCCACATTCGCGGTCTCTGCATGACGTCGGCTGAGTGTTTTCGATATCATTCAGCCCAGATCCATGCAATCAATGGCTTAGGCTCACCTTGTAAAGAACTTGTATCTGACGGGGCGGCGAACCCCTGCGATGGTGCCAGTAACTCCAGCTTGGATGTTCATGAAGCTGAACGTGCAGAGTCGCATTACCGGCAACTGGTTTTCCATATGTGTATCTGAAATACAAAACAAGGCTAATGGTCTGGGGAGAAGTGACAGGAAACAATGGTGGGTTGGGACGAATGCGACGTGTGCAGAGAAAATATAACGCATTCATCAGGTGGTGCACAAACAGTAAAACGCCCTTTTTTAGATTCATTCTACGTTTTGCGGACTAAAGATGTTTACAGAAAAGTTGTTTATTTCATTTGATTAGCGTTTGAGGTAGCAAATACTTAGCATAAGCAGGAAATTGAACAACACCACCTTTAATGGAAACAAATGTAGGGCAACTCCCCTTACCAACCGAGAGACATGGAACAGATACCTGAATTAACATAAATACTTGTATACATAGACATAAATTAACTGTTACTGCACTGGCGGTACATAGTAATCAACACAAACAGATAATACTGATATTGATGTTTGGGTTTACCAACGAGCTGGTTATGGGAAATTTGCGAACACTGCCGCAACACTATCGTAACAATCGTAACTAAAGGAGAATGTTTTGTAATAATAGCAAAATACAACTTGCTGAATATGTTAAAGTTGCACATGAAAACACGATTAAAGGAATAAAGCAAAAAAGGTGGTACGTTTACGCCGGTTGTACAGTTCTCATAACACTCACGTTCCGCAAACTTTGAAGATGACCTCTTCAGCGTCAGCCAGGATGAACGGCGGACCTTTCACATCCACTTCGAACTTAGGAAGGACGTATTCTTTGACCTGGAAGACCTTCTTGTGCACCTTTTCCGACGTTGCCCGTTCTGTGTCGGCCGCTTGGAGCACATTTATTGTCCAATCACCCTGTGTGTGCAAACGTACCACTTGGTGACATGGTGATCTGGATTGAATAAACATTTGCTGTATGTATGATGAGTGTGCCGGTTTTAAAGCTCAAACAAGCACATCACTGGCCAGACATGCACTTACATTTGTATGGAAAACATTGAACGGAGTTAAAAAACAACCCGATTCGTAAGTCGTAAAAGGTCTGATGTTGCTTAGCTCATAGCGTTAAGCAGCATTGTGACATAGCGTATAACATAAGTCAGCGCATCATTTATAGGTAGGTACTTGGATAATGTTATGTTGTGGATTCCGTTTCCTTAGTTGAAATTTAACCTAAGATGCTTTATAAATGATTCGTGGGTTAGGAAAAATATATCGATCGATGAAGGTCAGCAACAAAATATACAGGTTTAACACGCACACCAGCCCCTCAGGTTTTTCAAAACAATATGGAAACGACGGTGTAAAGCGCCTCCATTTTGACACAAATCTTAACCCATCGATTGGCCATCTCCTGTAAAATGTTATAAAATAAAATAAAGTTAACAAATCTGTATGCTTTGGTTAGGGCACTATGTCTTGTCAAATGAAATATTTTTTTTTTAGACAAGAGGAGACATATTGCACTGGTATTTTCTAAAAATATTGTCATAAACTAATCATGTTGATTGTTTTTTGCTTGTCGCTATAATGCGTGGTTTTCGAGATATTAGAGGGACGGGTATCCCCGCCCGTTGCGTCGGTTCGAAGTTGATGCCGGTATGAGTGATTAAAAAGTGCATAATCCATCCTTGCGCCACATGAATTTATCTGCTGTTCTTCCGGGAACCAGTTATTAAGACAGTTTTTTAACAACATTAGAATGACGCCATTTTCAATAAAGATTAAATAAAAACCATCAAATTAAACGGAATTTCTGGATTTCTTTACAAGGAATATATAATATATATATATATATATATATACATATATATATATTTATTTACATATATATATATATATATATATATATATATATATATATATAATATATATATACTTTAAGTGTTATTTTTGACTGTCCTCACTTTGAATACTTGAAAAAGGCTTTTGATATTAAACATAACAAATAAAAATAACTTTTCGATTACTGATCTGTTGGCTATTCAGTTACTAAAATCAAAATATGTACTATAACACACATTTGCTGTAATTTACTGTGTTTATGGTTTAGTAAGACGTAAGTTAATTCGAAAAAGATCCGTCATCTATAAATATTATTGCTTTTCAATATATTAAATTTAAAATGGTCTTGTCAGGTATTTAAGGAAAGGTCTGTGAGTTATGCAAACTGACCCTTGTTCATGATGTACAAACTGCAAATCGCACTTTATGTAGCATTATCCTATCCTTTTTTCGCCAGTTGACAATCCTAATCTGTAATCTGTATGAAGTTTAAAGAAGAAACAGCATCTGACCATTTCAGGTGAGGCCCCATTTTAGCTCCTGTTCCCGATGACTAATGACGGCCTCCGAGCTGAGACGCCACTCACCAGTGTCGGCTCTTCAGATAGCTGGAACTCCAGCTGTACCAGCCCGCTCTGCCCGATCTCATCAGTCCACTGGGCCACGCGGGTACTCAGCGGAGTCTCGATGTAGATCAGAGGGATCTGAAAAAAGAAACACGTTACCATAGATAAACTTTAACGCGTGTTCGGTAGAAAAGGAGCGACACTATGGTCTATGTAGCTATACATAACTAAAGAGTGTTATTTTTATCAGCATTTATATATCACCTGCAGCACATAGACATACACACACCTACAATCACCATCCAACGACTAGCATCAACACATTAGATTATTTTGCCATCAAAAAAAAAAATAAAAAAAAAAAAAATAAATAAAAAAAAAAAAAACCAGAATAAAAAAAAAAAAATAAAAAAAAAAAAAAAAAAAAAAAACACAAATAAAAAACAAAAAAAAAAAAAAAAAAAAAATAAAAAAAAAAAAAAACAGATTACATGCACTTCCCTCTGCTTCCCTCATGCACCAGCAACAACAGTCCCGAGCATACAAGCTCACCAATCCTACCGCACACCGGCATTGCAAGAATGCTCGAAATAGACCTTCATACACAGGGAGAGGCATAATCATATGTGGCTCTCATTTACTTCATCGTACATTCGCTAGCGCATTAGTAATATTGAAAAGTATTGAAATGAATATAATGAAATATTGATGCAATATGATGGAAACTTGGTGAAATATTGAAATGAAATACAATATTGTTACGTATTGGTAAAGTCAACAACAATCGATGATGTTGATACTATTTTGTCAATCTTCAAATATTGTCCCTTGTCCTGGTGGGGGTCATTTTGACCACCCTCCTTGAGGTTTTTCTCGAATAGCGGAACAAAGGCGGCTTCCAGCGCCGGCAAATTCTGTACAACTGTTTAGGCATAAGTAATCCACACTTCATTAAAGTTATGATCTGAGGTCGTTTAAGGTCAGGTCACCATGTCACGTCAAGTGACCTTACCTCCCAAAATGCCCCTGGATAAGCTACTAGAAAATGTGTCATTTTTAGACATCTAGACAGGCCATATTTTTTACTTTGAATATTTTCCTCTCAATACCGTTGTTTGACCCGATCTCAGGCCAAACTCTTGGATGCCATATTCAGCAGAAGGATATTTGCCAAATCCCTTCAAGATCATGGTTCGGACTTAATATCAGGTCAATATCTGGGGAACTATTTGGTATGTTATCTATCTGTCTATTAATCGCGTCGGTTGGGACGAGGGATACATTGTTGTGATGTCATTTTCCCCAAATTTCCTGACCAATACCAATCCAATACTGAACAGGAAGCATTTGGGTTAACCAAATACCGACCGATTTTGGTTGAAGCCAAAAATGTTAAAAATTTGATCGATTTTGAAATTATGAGTGGTGGTGGTGTCTGTAATATGTATATTGTATAATGCGAACAAAACTTACTTTAAGGGACCTTCCTTACATTTGTGAGCCATATCTTCTATCGTTATATAATAATGGTGTGTTCTATTTAGTTTATTATTTATATTAATTGACTTAATTTGAGTAAATTAAGCACCAATTTGCTAGATAGAAATAAGAATGCGTAAAAATGTGACGAAAACACAATTGTTTTGGTTACCAAAAATTTTTGTGTTACCGATTGACACCATTAATACAATGTTAATGCCACTAAAACTTTGATACTCTAAGTCCATATTCGCATGAATATTTACCACATATCAAGGTCAAATAAAAACCTTAAGGACACAAATAAAAACATTGAAAATGAAACTTATCTTCTGGCTCTCGAAACACAACAGTTATTTTTCAGGCAGGTACATATTTTTCGAGAAAAAAAAAACGGGTTCCCATATTTTGTACTGATATTTAGGTGAAACGGCTTCCTTAAAAAGAAGCATAAAATTTAAACTGTGTGACCGTGCATTGTTCTATCAGTAACGTACAGCTTGCTATGCTTCATCGGCCTATCTTGTTTTTAAAATTGGTCGTCACATAATTCGTCGCTAACTTGCCTGACATTCTAGGTCAGTGTCTAACTCCAACCATGGTCCGCCGCACAGCGTCGCCAAACATGCGCATTGCGCCTGTTTGTCCCGATGACCCCGTGGGTTGTGGGCGCAGCGGTGCAGATTCCCCAAGATCAGCCGAAACCTGTCCCACCGGACACCTGTCAAACTTCTAGTACCCGCTAGAGTGTTTTGGTGCGTTATTCGTTTTTATTACCGACTGTACGCCCTGACGTACTCCGCACATCACAGTAAACGGATATAAGCAGTCGTTCTCGTGCTTAGTCATCCCGTCTAGTACGCAGCGACCCTTGGCGTTAAATAGAAACGCCACAATGCAATGACATCAATTGGGCCCCATTGGCGTACCGCCATGCTGGAGCCGGCGGAACGTACAGTCTGCAGCCTGCACAGCAGCTCTGCACGGTGCTGTTTCTGCAAACAAGTGGCCTCTCGCCGCACGGAACGTCCCACCCCGGGCGACAGTAGTGGCCTCTCGCCGCACGGAACGTCCCACCCCGGGCGACAGAAGTGGCCGGCGCTGTGAGACGGGGGAGCAGATCCCCTACCGACGCTCCCGCTCCGCTCCCGCTCCCGCTACCGCTCCTGCAGTAGACCGCGCCGCCAAGCCAGAGCCGGCGGTAATTGGCTTACTGACAAGTCGAGCCGTACGGGCCCGGTCCCGGATTGTGCTGTGACCAGCTGTAGCCGCGGGCGTGTGTGACGTCACCGCGGTGCCGTGTGTGCCTGTTTGGGACAATAAACCAGTCTGGATCGGAACGGGCGTCTGTCTAGTTCCCGCTCCCGCTCCCGCTCCCGCTCCCAAACTCCGCCACCGCCACGCCCATTCAGGGACGCAGGAAGTATGTTCAAGTGGGGGGGGGGGGGAGGGCAGGATTTTAGCTTGCCACCGATACTCAGCAGGAAATCCTTGCCTCACTTCAGAAATTTTTAGCCCGATTTTAACTACTTACTAGTCACTTTTGGTTGTAGGTATTCACCTTTTCACGCCACCAACTCGTCCCCTACAGGTGTTTTGATACCTTTAATTTGACTGACAATAGAACTCGGCTTATCATATTGCTTTCACCGGATTTTTGAAAATTTATGATTGACAAATAGAAATTTTCTGATTTTTCCCATATCGAAATTCTCAAGATGCGTAAAACTTTTGAATATATACCTATTGTAGAAACATGTCAGATAAAGAATATGACGGAACTTTACAAGATTTGACGTGGCAAAAATTTTGAAATTTGATACATTAAAACTGACTTGATAATTATGACCGTGCCAAAGACCAAAATCGACCACTTTTGGACGGCATACCTACCGTGATATAAAATGCAGCATTTTGCGTTTTTGCTTTAACTTTGAGTTATTTTTGAAACTAATATTCGCTTTAACTTTTTTCACGCTCTAGTTACGCAAAAAAAATAGACAATACACATTGCAGAATACACGCCTAAATGACCGTAATCAGCAGTTTGACCTCACGTGACCTCGGATGACTTTGACCTGATTTGAGATCATCTATCATCTGAGTCCTAGCGTGATACTTAAACAAGTCAAAGAATGATACTTACAAGTGTCGGGTACATGAGTCATAGGTACCGATTTTTGGGACTGCTTATGCGTTTAACCCGCGCCGTGCCGGTGCTCGACGCACTTCGCGTGCCGGGGGAAGGAACACCATTCAAAAGCTCGTCAAAAGTATTTGGAAATTTATTACGGTCATTTCCTTTTAACATGTAAATATTTGAGGTCACCAGAGGTCATCAAAGGTCAGATTTTCCACTTCAGGGCTTTGCTTACAGGAATCCCCCAAATATATCTGCGAACTATGATAGCTCTAGAAAACAAACGGAAAGCGATTGGAAGGCTCTTGCAAAATTGCAATCGCCAACGTGTCCTCCAATTATATTTCAGGTCAATAGTTTAGGCCCTGAGACCACGAGGGTAAAAAGGTTATTTTGTATTTTTTTCAACTGGCTATCTTTTTACCTAATAAAGATAAGGCCCATCGTGACTTGACGCCATCGTGTTGGTCGGCTACAAGGCGGCTTAAATCGTACACGATGACCAGGTTAGGTCAACTTAGAATTTGACCTCAGTCAAGGTTCAGTGGTAACCCAAATAGGTCATGTTGCAAATTGGGAGACGTGTTCGTCGTGACAACATCTTTCCATATAGTACCGATTGTTGACTGTACACATTGGTGGGCGGTTTCACTTATTTAACTGGAATTTTATCAAGAGGTTTAATGACAAACATGCTGGTTGAACCTTGGATGACCTCGGCTGACCGAGGTCACTTTAACACAATTGCACCTGGGTCTTCAGGAAGGCCGATGATAACATGATCCGGAAGAAATTGGGCTGCTATTTGCGCATCTTGCGTATCCTCAGAATCATAGGTGGCGGAACGGGGGCGGGCACCGTGCCTCTTTCGAATTTGTAAGGGGGCACCATATAAAAAGCTCCCCTTAAATTCTGTTATGGCTTAGGTTACAGATTAGGTCTTTTATCAAAATTTTATTGGAAATCACATTTGATATAATGTCGTTGAATATTTACGGGCGTTGATAATCCTCGTGGAGGAAAAACAATAAAATAATGAAAAATCGCAAAAATCGATGTTTCAAGTCGTGGCCAGCAGAAAAAAGATGAAAGAAAAGGAAGACATCATTTTCGTTAAAATGGCTTTATCAGATTTGTGAAACTTTGAGGTTTTAACCCCCCAAATTCAAACTAAGCTTTTTTCGTTTGAATTGACACAATTTGTGTGTGAAGATATTAAAAAAAATCAAAAACAAATATGCATAGGTGGCAAAAATCAGCATCGTCACTGCAATCGTAACTGTAATCACGAAGTGTAAAACTCTAAAATTGCTGACGTAATTCAAGTTTCCATATGGGTTTAGATTCGTTTGGAAACCAATGTGTTGACGTCTACGGTGCTGGTAATCTCCTAACCCAATTTTTTTTCTGAGTTTCACCAATTCAGTTTAACTATCTTAAAATGGCTAAAGCCTCAAATTCGACTGGAAAGCAATCATAACTAGATCGCTACCTATAAATTTCAAGCATTTAATAATGACAAGTACTTTTTATCTTTCATATTGATGTGAATACTTTTCAACGATTTTATTCATCAGAAAAATATAAACAAAATAAATCGATCCTGAGAAAAGTTTGGGGGGCGACGCCCCTCCTCGAAAAAAGTTGGGGGGGGGGCCGCTGCCCCCCCTGCCCCCCCGCTTCCTGCGTCCTTGCCGCCCATTGACAATAGACAGTTGCAGCAGCCTAGTAGTTTCATATGAGAGTGTGAATATGGTCTCGGCCCAACGGGTGTAAAGTGTCTTACGGGTGTAAAGTGTAACGGGTGTAAAGTGTAAGGTAGCAGTAGGACGAGATATTTTTTTCTGATAAAACAAAACGCACAAACATAGTGGACTAGCTCTGCAACCTAGATAAATCAACAGGGTTTCCTTAAACCCGCGCCAGGTGGGCACCTCCAGACAACTCGCATGCTGGGGTCAAATGACCCCCTGTCTAACTCGAAAACCTAGAAGGTAATAGAAAGACGCAAAAAAAAAAAAAAAACGTTTCGAAAAACACCCGCGAACATTGGACATTCGAAGTTATCAGATCGTTTTTAGCTCAGGTCAATATTGAGGTCACCAGAGGTCATCAAAGGTCACAGACGTTTCGGTAAAACTTGTTTTCCTAAATAGCTTTTTATCTAAAAACGATACAGCAATTATTTTAACACCATCGTGTTTGCCTCGTTGAGGCGCATTGACAAATATACATGATAATCTGTTAAGGTCAACTTCAAAATTTGACCTCAGGTCAAGGTTATTTGGTGACCCAGGTAGGTCATGTTGCATATGAGGCGACGCGACCAGACGAGATGAACACATTGGTGTCGTTCGCTTGTCTCTATCTTCATTATATCAATAATTATTAGCAAATCATTGATGATGACCTAAGATGACCTCAGATGACCTGAGATCACTGAGCAACAATTGCACCTAGGACATCCAGAATGAGCTCAAATAACATGACTCTGAAAGAATCAGCCTGATACAATGCATATTCTCTGAATAAGAAGCATTTGTTTATTTTCCCGTTNATTTTCTCACTCACTGCCCAGTCGCCTATGGCTCCGACGCCCATTTCCAATGCCAGCGTCCAGTCGGGACTGGCGGCGAACTCCTGGAGTCCGCTGATTGGCGCCTCCGGCTGGCTCAGAGTCAAGTACGAGATCAGGTTCGCAGTGTAGGTCGTGCTCACCAGAATACCTGGAAACAGGTGAGTAACATGACCACGCCGATCCGTTGCTACAATACTCATAATGAACGCCTTCCACTGAACTGCAAGTGCAATTTAAATAAAGACTTAAGCAGGTTTCACGGAAACATCTGTTTTATGTATACAAAATACATTTTAAAACTATTTTCCATGATTTATCATGGTGTTTTCTGGGACCAAGCGTGGGTGTCGGACACCTTCTCAACGGAGTCCTGACTCCTTTCAAGAGAATCATGCAACTCTCGTGAAGGAGTCAGGAATCCCGTTGAGAAGGTGTCAGACACCATTTAGTAAAATCTGACTTTTCTTACACCGCTTTTTAGTGTTCTAAGGAGCTGTTGCAAAACACCCTCTGGAGCGGACTTTTTGACGGTCTTAAGGGTGTCAAATCTTTGTATCAGTGTATTTATTGGGAGGTGAACTGAAATACACTGGGATTAAATAATTGTATAAAAGCGTAACGTATACATACATACAGAATACAAAACGTAAGATACTTGAGGAATATGTTGAAACAATGCAGTAGAGAATAAAACTTAAATATTTATCACATGAACATGGAAATGTCCGTAAAGTCATCTTCATCAGAGATGCAGACGAATGACTATGAGGTTTGCAGTTTGCACCTAAAGTATGCCACCTGGTAACTAAACATGATGTATAGCAATTCACGCAGTAAAAGCCAAGATTGACATCACTGTTTTGTGACAGTGCTATCAGTGTCATACTGACTGAGCATCCAGGCGGACATGGTGGCGATGCGGGCGGAGGCTGAATCAGGAGTGACCGCCCAGCCCTGCCCGGCCACGGCCATGAACGCCGAGAGGAAGCTGGAGCCCATGCCGAACTCCTGACATGTCACGTCATTCTCCCCTCGGTGCCGGTTCAGCCTGACTGTGGCCGTCAGAACAATGGCCAGCACCAGCAGACTCAGCACTGAAACAACCGGCAGCACCAACACAATCAGTACCTAGTTCCTACTGCTACTGCAACAGCAGCCAGGGACGCAGGAAGTATTTTAAAGTCGGGGGGGGGGGGCAGGATTTTAGCCTGACAATGAGTATTCAGCCGGAAATCCTGCCTCACTTCAGAATTCTGCCCGATTTGAACTACTAGTCACTTTTGGTTGTAGGTAATACCTATTTACGCCACTAACTCGTCCACTACAGGTATATTGATACCTTAATTTGACTGACAATAGGCTCGGCTATCATACTGCTATACCGGATTTTTTTATTATTATTTATGATGAAAAATATACATTTTTGATTTTTTCTCATATTTTCCGAAATTTGCAGATGCTAAACCATGAATATATCATAGAAACATGTCAGATAACAAAATATAACGAAACTTTACAAGATTTGACGTGTGCAAAATTTGAAGTTGATACCATTCAAACTGACTGACAATTATGACCTTCCAAAGACCAAAATCACCTCTTTCGACGGCATTACCTACCATGGATATAAAATGCATTTGCGTTTTTGCTTTATACTTTGTGTTATTTTAAACTAATATCACTTTAACTTTTTTCACGCTCTAGACGCAAAAAATAGCCAATAAACATGTAGTACACGCCTAATAACCGAATCAGCAGTTTGACCTTACGTGAGCTCGGATGACTTTTACCTGATTTAAGATCATCCATCATCTGAGTCATAGCCTAATAATTATACAAGTCTAAGAATGATATTTACAAGTGTCGGATACATTAATAATAGGTACCGATTATTTGGACTGCTTATGCGTTTAACCCGCGCCGTGCCGGTGCTCGGCGCCACCTTCGCCGTGCCGGAGGAAGAGAACGCCATTAAAAAGCTCGTCAAATGTATTTGGAAACAATTGCGGTTATTTCTTAACATGTCAATATTGAGGTCACCAGAGGTCATCAAAGGTCAGATTTTTCACTTTCAGGACTTTGCTCCAAAATCCCCCAAATATCTCGCGAACTATGATGGCTTTAGGAACAAACGGAAAGCGATTGAAAGCTCTTGAAAAATGCAATTGCCGACGTGTCCTCCAATTTTATTTCAGGTCAATAGTTTAGGCTCCTGAGACCATCAAAGGTCAAAAGGCTATTTTAGCGAAATCAGTTTTTTCACTATTATCTTTTTACCTAATAAAGATCAGACAATAATGTTGACGCCATCGTGTTGGTCGGCTCAACAAGGCGCTTTTAAATCGTATTCACAATGACCAGGTTAGGTCAACTTAGAAATTTGACCTCAGGTCTAGGTCTAGTGGTAACCCAAATAGGTTCATGTTGCAAATTGGGAGACGTGTCTCGTCGAGGACACGTCTTCCCCAATATACCGATTTGTTGACTTGTACACATTGGTGGCGGTTTCACTTTTTAACTGGATTTTATCGAGAGTAATAACAAACATTGTTGGTACCTCGATTGACCTCGGCTGACCCTAAAGGTCAACTAACGCAAATTTCACCTGGCGTATCTTCAAGAATGGCCGATGATTGTTTGCTTATTGGGGTTTAAGGGCGCGCCGACACCTTTGGGTCAATGTGCGTCCATGAATGGCGATGATAACATCGATCCAAAAGAAATTGGGGCTGCATCTTGCGTATCCTTCAGAATCATAGGCGGCGGAACGGGGCAGGCATCGGGGCCACCGTTGCCCCTTTTGAATTTTGAAGGGGCACCCCATATAAAGAGTTCCCTTAAAATTTTTTATGGCTAGGTAACAGATTAGGTCTTATTATCAAATTTATGGAAACACATTTGTATAATGTCGTGGATATTTACGGGCGTGATAATGCTCGAAGAAAAAATAAATAATTGAAAAATTGTGGAAAATCGAGCATTCAAGTCAGTGGCCAGCAGAAAACGTGAAAAGAAAGGAAATATCATTATCGTTAAAATGGCTTGACCAGATTTGTAAAACTTTGAGTTTTTAACCCAAAAATTCAAACTGTGCCTTTTTCGTTCAAATTGACACAATTTGTGTGTAAAGATATTTAAAAAACATAGGTGGCAAAAAACAGCATCGTCATTGCAATCGTAACTGTAATCACGAAGTGTAAAACTCTAAAATTGCTGACGTAATTACAATTTCAATATGAGTTTGGATCGTTTGGAACTAATGTATTGATGTCTACGGTGCTGGTAATATCCTAGGAAAATTGTATGAGTTTTCACAATTCAGTCCAACTATCCTTAAAAATGGCTAAACAACCTCAAAATTGACTCAATCATAACTAGATCATAACCAAGCAATCATAACTAGATCATAAAGCAATCATAACTAGATCCCTACCTATAAATTGCAAGCATTTAATGATGAACAAGTACTTGTTATCTTCCACATTGATGTGATTACTTTGCAACGATTTTATTCATCAGAAAACTGTAAACAGAAGAAATAGATCCTCATAAAAGTTGGGGGCGACGCCCCTCCTCGAAAAAAGTTGGGGGGGGAGGCGCTGCCCCCCCCCCTGCCCCCCCCGGTTCCTGCGTTCTTGACAGCAGCGTATGCCAGGCACCAGCAGACTCAGTACTGACGTAGCGCAGACCGAACAGTGCTCAGTTCCACCCGAACATTTATTATCCCCCATCTCTTATCCTCTATGTTACTGTTTAAAGAATCTGTGTGTGTGTGTGTGTGTGTGTACAAAGTGTGTGTGCGTGTGTGTGTGTGTGTGTGTGTGTGTGTGCGTGTGTGTGTGTGTGTGTGTAGGTGTGTGTGTGTGTGTGTGTGTGTGTGTGTGTGTGTCCGCACCCCGGAGATCTTAAGTACAGCTTAGTTGAGGATCCGCAGAAACGTTGCCTTTCCCCTGCCACTCGCGGCTAGGTTCGATGGGGCGGAGTCTGTTCGGTGGTAAGGGCCTGTGACACAACCCCGAGCCTCGTGCTGGCGCCGTGCTCGCTTGAGCTCAGTTCGCAGTGTCGCGCGCGGGGCAGCTGCTGCGGGGAGCGGACATTCTGCGACTGGTAGACTGTGTGTGATGATGATGAAGTTAACGGGTCGCATTGGGGGCCGAGTCAACGAAATAGCGGGTCAAGTTACTTTTCGAAAAAAATGACTATGTGCTAACGGGTTAACGGGCGTACGAGTTACCCATCGTCCAGTCTATTCCTTAATGTGGGTGTCCTAAAGCTATAACTCACGCGGCACCAACCAGACGTACAACTCACGGAACACCAGCCAGGCGTGTAACTCACACAGCACCAGCCAGATGTGTAACTCACACAGCACTAGCCAGACGTGTAACTCACACAGCACTAGCCAGACGTGTAGCTCACGCAGCACTAGCCAGACGTGTAACTCACACAGCACTAGCCAGACGTGTAACTCACACAGCACTAGCCAGACGTGATAACTCACGAAAACACTAGCCAGACGGTAACTCACCAAGCACTACCAGACGTGTAACTCACAGCAGCACCAGCCAGATGTGTAACTACACACAGCACATAGCCATACAGTGTAACTCACGAACACTAGCCCAGACGTGTAACTCACGCAGCACTAGCCGGAAGTGTAAACTCACGAAACATCTAGCCAGACGTGTAACTCAGGCAGCGAGCTAGCCGAGACGTGTAACTCACGAACCTAGCCAGAGTGGTACTCCACGCAGCAACAGCCAGACGTGCTAACTCACGCAAGCAACTAGCCATACGTGTAACTCAGCGGAACACTAGCCAGACGTGTAACTCACGGAACCACTAGCCAGACGTGTACTCAGCAGCACTAGCCAGACGTGTAACTCACGACAGCAACAGCCAGACGTGTAACTCACACAGACTAGCCAGACTAACTCACACAGCACTAGCACTACCGTGTAACTCACGGAAGCACTAGCCCCAGACGTGTAATCAACGTTTCCAGCACTAGCCAGACGTGTTAAACTCACGTCAGCACTAGCCCAGACGTGTACTCACACGCACTAGCCAGAACGTGTACTCACGGAACATCTACCAGACGTGTAACTCACACAGCACTAGCCAGACGTGTAACTCACACAGCACTAGCCATACGTGTAACTCACGGAACACTAGCCAGACGTGTAACTCACACAGCACTAGCCATACGTGTAACTCACGCAGCACTAGCCAGACGTGTAACTCACACAGCACTAGCCAGACGTGTAACTCACACAGCACTAGCCAGACGTGTAACTCACGGAGCACTAGCCAGACGTTGGTGTCGAGCGGTCGAAGCAGTGAGCTGAATACCTCCGTTGACAGCCGCGGAGTGGTCCGAGCACCACGACGCACCAGAAACTCGTAGTTTCCGTTGAACACGGGCACCATATCCACGTAGTCCATAACCTCTGACCGATCCTCGCGGTACAGAAACCAGGCGAGGCCGACGTCAGCACGCTGTGGGAGCAAGGTAAGTCTCACGTCAAGCACGCTGTGGAACTAGCTGAAGTCGACGTCAGCCAGCTGTAAGGCGAGGACAAACTCAACATTGGACTGCCATGATTGTAGGTATATGGACACATACTCCCGGTACAGAAACCAGCACTGTGCAACGTCAGAACGCCTGTGAAAAACCAGCAGCTGCAGAGGCCGCGCTAGCAGTATCAACCAAGGAATGGACATTCCGACATACTATTTTACAATGACATTGTGTTCGGCTATAAATGACATGTTCGGCCTGTTCGAAAATAATTCAAAAGCATGCTTTTTAATTCTTTATGACGATATAATTAGGACGATCGCTGCATCGATCCCGTCGTGCATGGTGTAGCACTGATCGTATGTTTGCTATCTAAATCTGATCTAAGTCACAGAAGGTGCGGTTTAACTCAAACCAATAGCCTACCTAGAAATATCCGCTCAAATCGTACGCTTCCTTTATTCAACCGTGAGTGTGAGCGTCTTTAGAGCTCTAAGCTTTACCTCAGTACCTACAACCACCACGTGATTTGAGCCTACCGCGATTTTAAAGAGAATATTTCACCTTTCTGAAAGTTGTCAAATGTACGCAGTGGCGGATCGGGGGGGGAGGGAACCCGGTCATGCCCCCTAAAAAAACGTCTGAAATCGGAGCAAAATTAACACATTTCCTGATATAAAAGAAAATCTAAGCAACTTTTTCAAAGGAAAGCTTGTTTTAAACCAGCTATCAATGCATAAGCAAGCGAAATCCGGTGAGTTTCCAAAATTATGTAAAACTTTTTTGATTTTACCCCCGAACCACCTTTCCAAACTACCGTTCTGGATCCGCCCCTGCATGTACATACGCCGTTTGTAGAACAAATATGAAGTAAGTGCTGCTGAAAACGATGGTGATATTTGTTTTTCGAAAAGTCATCTAACTTTATACAAATTAAGCTTTTTAAATTATGGGACAATTTTGGGACATTTAAATTTAACATTATTGAGTTGTAGAGGATTGAGGATTGAGAGGATTGAGTTACCAATGGATAAAAGGTTAAAGGGAGTGTGCCTACTCACATTGGTCATGTGGATTGTTGACACTAGATCTGTAGAACATAGTGATTTAGCCATGTCTTTCATTTCCCCAGATTCACTTAGTTGCTGAGATATCCAAGGTCGCCAATCACATTCCGACGGAACTTAATTATCGATATACGCCAGAGAGCTTTCGCTTCATAGAAGCATTGCTCTTAAATTACAACGCTAGCATATATTGTTAGCTCTGGCCACTAGAAAACAACTCGTGAACCAAGGGCAACGCCACCTCCCCAAAGTTGGGGGGGACGGAGGCATGCTGAAGTCCATTCTTTCCCATGCAAACGCCCATAGGCCATAAGTGTTAAAATCCGAAAAATATATTGGGGGGAACAAACGTCCCCCCGTCCCCCCGGTGGCGGAGCCACATGTAGTGAACCCTGCATAACAGCTTGCCGAACAGATTCTCGATAACGTATAAACCAAACCGTATAGGGTTTGTTTAGTCGTCTCTCTGGTGCGTCATTATAGAGTACATCTCGGTTATACATAGTTTAAAGAAACGATCGTTATGAGTTTTGAAAACAAAACAAAATGAAAACAGAAATATAAGTAAAAATTCAACTACAAGGGCTCCAGACGTGAATTTATCGTAGCCAATGATCAAGCCAATAGCTTCTTACGTAGAAAAAATATGTTTGACATTTCAAAAAGAGTAGGCACACTCCCCTTTAAAGTGCCGTGGATGGTGCTAAGCTATATAATTTGTATACTCAAGGGCTGGGCGGCCCCAGATGGCTGATGGAGAATTGACAAAGGGGTTAGTCGAGGTTCGTGACCAGGAGAGGGGGGGCGTTTTTACTTGCAGTACATTTTATACATGCATTAACAGTGTATCCTATTGCTTTGCGTCTCGTGCAGAGCTTCACAAATGTTCTTGAATTAAAACAGTTGACAGGATTTTGCAAAAGGAGTGGCTCGAGGAAAATTTGCCACAAAAGCTGCCCTTAAACTTACCTACAAAAGGTATTTACGACAAAATAGACACCTGTATAACTTGAGTGCGCCGCAAGCGCCTTAAAACTTGAGGTTTTGAGGCGGCTGGAAAACCGAAATTTTTTGCTATTGAGCCAGGAATACCAGGATGGAGGGTCGAACGAGGAAATTGTCTTGGAGCAGAGCTGAGGTAAAAAAGAACATTTCCCCATTTTAAAGGCCAAAGGTGGGGCCACGGCTCCCAATGTCCTATCCCCCTGCGGCCACCAGTGTTGAAAGTGTGTACATATGTATGTACAAGTCTGGTCTCATATGTATGTTCCTCTGCAACCACCGTGGCGCTACGGTCGCGATAGGTATGCGTGAAGTGGCAATACCCGAAAGGGGAGTAGCCGATTGTTTTGATGAGTCTGGGGGGAGGGGAGGGAAGAAGAGGGCGACCCTGGTAGGAAGTTAAGTTTGAGAGTCACTGTACTGTCTGACCCAGAACCGCCGAATGCGAGGGGAGCGAGCAGTCAGATGATCCAGGATCAATAATGCTTGTTGCAGGAAACACAAATAAGCCGTTTGTAGCTGTTTGGTTTTCACTTGGAGGGCTTGAGATTCTTAATATAGTAATAATATATATATATATATACTTATATACTACCTCTATAATATATATATATACAAATATACATATATATATATATACACAAATATATATATTATATATATATATATCTTATGTATAATATATTATGAATATTATATATATAATATAAAATATATATTAATATCATATATATATATATATATAATATATTATATTTGAATATATTATATATATAATATATATATATATATTTTGAATATAATATATATATATATATATAATATATATATAAGTAATTATAATATATACATATACAATATATATATTATATAATGGGCCATCTAAGGAGCCCCCCATGCCGAAAGAGGGCCCCTCAGGACGTCATGGAGCCTGCTCAAGCCGGCCAAGGTCTTTTTCAGGCCGGTCGAGGCCCTGTCAAACTAACGGAGAGCCGATTGGGCTGACAAATGGCCCATCAGGCTGACCAAGCTCCTCTTTGGGGCTCCGGATAATCCTCTCAACCTGACCAAGAGCCTGCTCTGGCAGTGTTCTAGTATTGGGAATTTCGGGTGTAAATGCGACTCCCTGTAATAAATTATTTTCCACCCTCTTGTGCCCTAATTTGAATAATATTTTTCCATTCTTTTTCACTTTGGATATTATACTTTTCACTCATTTATTGTAATATGTAAAAAGCCAGAAAATTTATCAAGTTTGTATTTTATAGAGATGTGTAAATTCTTGAAAAAGGCTTCTTTGATAGGAATAATTTTCCACTCTTTTTCCTGATTTTTAAGTATGAATGGTCATCTCTGGCCGAGTG
>VOPJ01011903.1:0-17969 GCA_014673585.1 Semibalanus balanoides | reverse complement strand
GGGGGGGGGGGGAAGGGCGTTTAACGCCTCTTGACGAATTTTCGTGATAACTCAGAACTATTAGCGCTATTAAATTGAAACTTCATTTACCTTCTTCTACATCAATTTCTCGCCTCCTGTGTAAAAAATGCAAAATTTCGTCGATATTTTTTTTTTAGATATAGCGAATTTTGTGACATCACTCTACACGATTTTGACACCAAAATCAGCTCAACTTTAACAGACTGTATAAAGACAATATGTGAAGTAAAATGCAATCCAAGATCAATCAAAGATTGCAAATAACAAGGGCTAAAAATGGCAATCTCGGATTTGGGAAAGTTTTGTTTTTGACCCCAAAATTAAAAAAACATTGTCTTTTAAATGACGAAAAATTCAAATTTTTCAAGATATTGAAAAAACGGAAGATATGTTAGGAAACTATATAAGATGAACTACCATACCAAATTTCAAAATGATATAATCATTTTTGACTGAGTGATCGCATTTACAGGGCTGGTATATTTTTATTTGCTTATATTACGCATTTACATGACGTAATATTTTGCAATCGCGTTTTTTTGCTTTTATTGACAAGATACAGACAAATGAATAACATCACTGTATTTTTGAGACAAAACTGGTTCAGAAACATGCATTTTTAGTTTATATTTATCAATTTCAAATTTTGACATTTGTTGAGCTTTCTTTGACCTTAGATTGCCATTTACTTCTTGTACATGAAGTCTGGTGGTAAAATGAGTATCACTATCGCTTTCTACGCTTAAAATTATCCATAAAACGTGTGTTGCAGGACTTTCGTAGATATTTTGTGCATAGTGACCTTTTGTGACCTGACCATATTATGCATATTACGTTGTCATATTACGTCGCCAGCGGGTTCTATTTGATATTTGCCAATAATCTCGCTTTCGATCATGCTGGATGTGTATCATATCATTAAGAGCACTTTGGGTGATAATGGTTGCATTGGAAGGCTTTGGATGGAAAGTATGGCCCATAAGCTAAAATACATCGATTTTGACCTTTGACCTAACCTTGACCTTAAATGTGATTTCAATTTGACATTTTTCTAGCATGCTTTAGATTCGTCTCATTGAGCGCTTTCGAATACCGCCTTGTGCGTCTCGCTGCGATCATTGGTTCGGAAGATAACCAGGGGCGTTTAACGCCCCCCTCAGTCAATGGTGTTCAGATCAGACCCCAGTCAATGCCGGGTTAATCCCTTTACATGAAAGATACAGCAATTATCATCTACCAGATCGAACGGGAAGAACAGTTCAAGTCATTTTGCCTAAACGCTGCTGTGAACATTTGCTTTCACTCACGTCTGCGACATGAGTTTGGACCGCTTTTGTATTGCGTTGGCTATGCCGACAAGAAAAAAGACGTCGCCGTTGGAAATACATGTAACCCTATTCCCTGTGGGCGGCCAGAAATACATTAACCTGCGTAGAGGGAGCATATTCTGCCCCCCCCCCACACCCCACCCGAAATCTCGAGAACCGCTGGACCGATTTTGATCGGACGATCACCATTGGATTAGTCATGACAAGATTCCTCCTTTTTGGACCCCAATTTTTTGTTGTTGAAAAATTAGCTGGGGGACAAAAAATACGTTTGATAAATGTCATTGTGGCCATGTAGTTCAATCGATTTCCATGCCCAAAACGTGTTTGAGCTTCAACTGTACTGGTTTTCATATTATAAAAAGGACGATACCCCCCCCCCCCCCCCCCCCCCCCCCCCCCCCCCCCCCCCCCCCTAAATAATAATGCAAAATGATAGTATTATTCAGGGGGATGTAAAATGTGGGATTTTCTATCACTAATTATGTGCTGTTTCGTGATTGTTTGAGATGACTAACGTCACATGTGGGCATTATTTGCTGTAATTTGTTAAATGTAATATATTTGCGCATAGGCTGACCCAGGTAAACATCGTGTGTGTGTGTGTTGTGTGGGGTGGGGGGGGGGGGGGGCCACCATGTTGCGTAGCCGCTTTTTATCATTTACTAATTTGGAAGTTGAACCTATGACGGGAAGGTATCGCTTCCATTTTATGTACCTGAGGCCCCTTGCCCCCCAAAAATTAAAATGAATATTATATAATATATAATATATATATATATAGAATATTATATATATATATATATATTATATATATATATATATGTATATATACTATATATATATATATATATATATATATATATATATATATGCCAACCAAGTATTTATTGATAAGCATTCCATTGACATCGCTTTCTAGCGCGTTTATTGTACCGAAAACTACAATGAAGTATGCTCCACACAACCGCATTCGTAGCACCCTCCCAAAAACATGAGGCTGACACCGTCTCTGCTCTGCTGATTTGTCATACAATTGACATATTACGCGTAGTTCAATTCTGGGTACAGCCACTCAATTTCATGATGCTAGGTCTAACGATTTAGAAGTGGCAAGCGAAAAATAGTCTGGGGCAGAATCTGCCCCTGCAGGGAATATGGTTAAGCTGACTGAAATGCATACTGCGGAAATAAATGCAAAATAAGTGAGTTTTGTTGCTCTGCGAGGTGGCAAATATTTATATTGATCACGTCACTGTAAGTTGTAACTTTATTAGTCATGGCAGTGCAAATTTACTCTTGCATTAGATCAGCAGGACAGGCAACTCGTTGGTGATTGCGTTATTTGCTCTCCTGTCACACGCTTACGCTTGATTTGAGTCGTGACCATTGTATTTTGATTATTGTATCTATTTTTTTTTATTATCTCGCTTGAGATAACATATTTCAAATCAGCGCACCAAAAAGGGACTACATACCCATTTGCATTGTCAGCTTACATGCAGCCAAAGTCAGCTTTCTAGCCTTGTCGCGCTAGCAGTGTCAATCCGCCCACTGTGCACTGGCGTTCTGACAAGCCGCCGGTGTTTCAGGTGGGTCATGGTGCCTGTCTGTAGTGTGCGTCTGCGAGTGAATGCGTTCATCTTGTTCGTCATCATCACAACTTCGAAGGCAGCGCAAAACTCCGTCACAATCGGTAAGAGCTCAAACGACAGACAGATCTTCAACCGTCTCTTTAGTTGGGAGCTGTGCTGTCTGATGAAGTGGGTCGAGGGATTCAAAACATTATTACAGCATTGTGTTGTGTCTTATGACTGCTTTTCCGCGTGCCGTTCGCTTTAAATGGAGAAGACCCATCCGTGTAGTGCCTGAAGAAGCATAAAGAAAGACGTTTTCAGGAAAGGGCACATTAACCAGCCATTTGCTGGGGGCCGAAAGCGCCCCCTCAGATATTTTCATAATAGCTCAAAAACGAACACTGCTACCAACGCGAAACCTCGGGTACCTTCTCCTAAATTAACTTGACATCTTCAGTGCAAAAAAATAATAATAAAATCGTCAATTTTTTTCGAGTTATACCAAATTTAGTGACTTCACTACACACGACTTTGACGCAAATATCAGCTGAACTCGAACAGGCTGTACACAAGCCATTCATCATTAAAATGCAATACAAAACTTCAAAAGATAGCAAATGGCAGGGTGAAAAATGTTTATCTCTGATTTTGGGATTTTTTTACCCTCCCTAAAACACAAAAAAACACAAAAAACACACACAAACCAAAAACAACATCAAAATCAACAGCTTGTAATATTTTAAAAAAAACCGAAATACATGCAAGAAAACCACAAATGTCAAATACCTTAACAATATTTCAAAGCAATATCTGTGAGATCCACCTTTTGATCCTCCCGACTGCCGGTCCTCTATCCCCTGTCACGCCGACGTTTACCCGGGTCTGGTGGCCGCTGGCACCGGGCATAGTGACGGCCCTCGAGCCGTCCCCCGGGAGTGGTGGCCGTCGTTCATAGCGATTGGGCCCTCCTCGCAGCTTCGTCCTTGCGGGAAGGGCCTGTTCATGGGGCGGCTGCCCGGTCAACCACCAGCGGGGGTTTCATTGACCCCACTTTACCCCTTCTCCTTCATTCCCATGGCTGCGCAATGGTCCCCGACTGGGGCCGAAGCGGTCTCTCCCCTTAAACAAAAGCAATATCTGTATTTTTAATGACTGGTGCGCTCCCTAAGTAGTAAGTATGAGTACCTCATAACGTTATTTTTGAAAGTACGTTTTTTGTATTTTTACCAAGATGCTAACCCGCGCACTGCAGGGGGTTCGCGCCGAAACACGAACTGCAGGGGGTGAATTTCCGCCCCCCCGTGAGATCTCCAAAACTACGCGGACCGTAGCGAGAAGCGGAAAACGGCATTTAGATAGCTCTAGGCAAGCTCTATCGAAAGTATCAGTATTTTTCTTGGATCAGGTCATAATTTGAGGTCAACCAGTGGTAACACAAAGGTCAGATTTTCCGGTTTTAGGACTCTTTTTAGGACTCTTTCCAGAACCCCGATTATCTCGGAAAAACTATGATAGCTAGGAGCAAACGATTAAAGAGGCAATCGATAGCTGATTGAAAATTGCATCGCACCAGGTTCCTTCAAAAATTGAGCTCAGATCAATAGTTTAGGCTTCCAGAGGTCATGAAAGCGTCAAAAATACTGTTTTTAGCCACAACAGTTCTTTCGTTGAATAGCATGTCACCTAAGAAAGATTAGGAAACATTTTGACGCCAATCGTTTTTGTCTCATTGATGCCGCTTTGAAAATATACGCTGACCTGGTAAGGTCAACTTCAAAATTGACCTCAGGTCAAGGTCATTTTTGGTGACCCAGGTAGTCATGTTGCAATATGGGGCACTCGCTAGACGAGACGAACACATTGGTATTCAACTAATCGTCTCTATCTCTTTTTTATCAGAGTTATGAGCAAATCATTGCTGATGACCTCAGATGACCTCAGTGGACCTTGTAGAAATCACTAAGCAAACAATTGCACCTTGATTCATTAGAATGAGCTAAAATAGGGCTATGATTCTTGAAAAGAATTAGCCTGATCCATGCATATTTTCTGAAAGGGAACATTGTTTATCTTTCCCATTCACTTTATAATGGCGGAGGTCAGGAAATTGACCTGACCTTTGGTCACCTACGAAAAATCCGGATAAAACGATACTGCAGTACTGATATTCTTATGAAATCTGCAAGTTTCAAAACTTCGAAAACAGACTGTGCTTTGGCAGAACGCAAAATTTTTGATGTGAGGTCACTTGACATGGACTTGTGACCTTGACCTGAGATGACCTTCAAATTCAAAACTTTTCAAAGGTGGTAATTGATTGGCCCAAACAGGTGTAACGAAATTTGGCGCGCTGCGCGCCGCCGTTTTTCCGCTACTCCTGAAAAACCTGAGGGGGGGGCGGCGGAAATCAACCCCCCTGCAGTGCGCGGGTTAATAAACTGCACCACTGTATTTCTGAGACAAAACTGGTTAGAAGCATGACTTTTATATTTATATTTATCCATTTCAAATTTTGATCTTAACCAGCGCACTGCAGGGTGGTTGATTTCCGCACCCTCGTTTTTTCAGGAGTAGCGCAAAAAGGGCCGCGCGCAGCGCCGCAAAATTTTGTACAGCTGTTTGGACATCAATTAACCACACTTTGTTAATGTTTTGACTTTAGGTCATCTCAGGTCAGGTCACAAGGTCACGTCAAGTGACCTTACCTTCAAAAGTGTTTGTGTTCGTGCCAATGCCACATTTTCATTCCGAAATATTTGAAACTTGCAGTATTTCATAAGGTTATCAGTAGCTGCAATTAGCTCTTCTCGGATTTTTCGTATCGGAGACCAAAGGTCAGGTCAATTTCCTAACCTCCCAATTATAAGTGAACGGGAAAATATACAAATGCTCCCAATTCAGAGAATTTGCATTGGATCAGGCCAATTATTTCATAATCATGTTATTTTAGCTCATGATTGATGACCCAGGTGCAATTGTCGCTCAGCGATCTCTGCAAGGTCATCTGAGGTCATCAGCATTGTTTTGCTAATAAATATTGATGGAATGAAGATAGAAACGATCAGATGACACCAATATGTTTGCCTCGTCGAGCCGCGTCGCCCCATATGCAACTTGACTTACCTGGGTCATCAAATGACCTTGACCCGATGCCAAATTTATCAGTTGACCTAAACAGGTCACCATTAATATTTTTCAAAGCGCCTTGACGAGAAAAACACGATGGCGTCAAAATCATTTTCCTATCTTTATTGGGGAAATGCTATTCACGAAAATAAGCTTTGCTAAAAATAACCTTTTTGACCTTTCATGACCTCTGGAGCCTTAACTATTGACCTTATCTAAATTATGAGGACATGTTGTCGATTGCATTTTTCAAGAACTTTCGACATTTTTTTCTGTTTATTCCTAACTTTCATAGTTTCCGAGATATTCGTGGTTTCTGGAACGAAGTCCTAAAACCGGAAAATATGACCTTTGATTAATACTGGTGACCTTAATTTTGACTTGATCTAAGAAAATACTATTTTTTCGATAGCGTTTGTCTCGAGCTATCTAACGCCGTTTTTCGCTTGTCGCTACATTACGTAGTTTTTTAGATATCACGGGGGCGGGGGAAATCAACCCCCTCTGCAGTTCGTGTTCGGCGCAAACCGCCTGCAGCACGCGGGTTAAATTACCTGACCTTGACCTTATATCGGGACAGGTGTGCAAATGGCTACCACAATTTAACTATATGTGTCGGATAACCCATACAAAATGTGTCGCATGACCTCTTGCGATTTGACCTGATCTTGGACTTGACCTTTGCTTACAATTTCACATTTGCTTATACGGGCGATGCATCATACCTCTGAGAGCACTTTGTGCGATAATAGTCGCAATCTAAGGCTTTTTGATGGAAAGCATGACCCAAAAACTCAAATATCTAACATTTGACCTTTGACCTGACTGTGACCTGACATGTAACCTTATTTGGAAAATGTCGCGTGTGCATTAGATGGATGTTATTCAAGTAAATAGTTCACCTTCAACATGGGTTTTGAACTGAGATAGCAGTTTTGTAGCCCGTGTTGAAACCCTAACTGCAAGTTTTCTGGACTGAAAGGGCCCCAGCCAGCCGAATATATTTGACTTTTTGTCGAAGAAATGTGGGCCATAATCAAATAATGTCAAGAATGTGGGCCTTCGGGAGGCTATACAGTAATCTTACGCGACTACTTTCGAATATGATTGGCCGAGCCATTCGATTCTTTCGTTTGACGTTGCAAAGTACGCATATAGTTTTGATAAGATCATTGGTGTACGTCCTTATGTACTGAATCGGCGCGATGCATGGCTATTTTTGACGATATGCAAAAAGTTGTATTTCAAAATATAATCAAATCGTGTTTGAAAAAAAAAACATGGTGAACTATTGCCTGTGAGAGCTTTCGAATGCCGTCTTGTGCGTCTCGCTGCGGTTATTGGTTCGGAAGATACTGAGGGGGCGACCCCCGGCCCCAGCCAGTGGCGTTCGGCGGAGACCCCAGCCAATGCCGGGCTGAGGATGGAACTAATAGCTTCTACGAGGACCGAAAAAGATCGATATCACTTCCCCTCAATTTTCCTGTATTTACACGATTTAATCACGTTTTTAATCACGATTTAATCACGTCGCGATTTAATCAGCGCGGGCTCCCATTAGGCCAGTTATGAAGTCATTAATAGTTTAATTCCGCATGCTATTAGCTGACGACGTGTGCATGCCGCTTAGGGGCTACTGAGGCTACAGCCTGCGCTATTTTCAAGACATTTTGCAATGCTACGCTTATCAAACCACCTTCCTTAATTGTTGTGATGTTCTATAGCATTTTTTTTGTATTCACACACAACCATTCAGCGCTTGGTTGTCTCACATGATCGTGTCAATACAATCATGTATGACACTATCTCCGTTTTATCATCAATTTGTCTTGAAGAGGTCACAGTGGTCGGCGGGCCTGCCAGTGCTCATTTCAGTTGGCGTTCATCGCTCATCATTGCCACTGAGCGCCGCTGCGTCGTCTTGTAAACAGGCTGAATGTCGCTGTGTCCTCAATCGCACCAACTAGGCACGTTTGCCGGCCTGTCGTTTGTTCCCCAGCTAACACTGTGTCCAGTGTGGGTGTGTGGGTGTGTGGGTGTCGTAATCCCGCCGTCGCTGTGTCGGTGCTATTGACCAGCCTGCCACTGCTGCAGTACACAGGACGTGCCGTTAAATACGGCCTGGATGTGTGGCTACTGGCTAGGCTCCCTATTTCGGCTATTCACCGACGAACGCCAATAAGCCGGCCATATATAACATACCGCGGCGGGGGCCTGGCGTGTGGAGCGGCGGGTAGCCTGTGCACGGGACGCGGCCAGCTATTGTGGACTAAGGAGCCACTTGCCGCTATTGTGGACTAAGGAGCCACCCGCCGCTATAATGGACTGTAGAGCCACAGGCCGCTATAATGGACTGTAGAGCCACAGGCCGTATAATGGCTGTAGAGCCAGGCCGCTATAATGGACTGTAGGCCAACACGGCCGCTATAATGGACTGTAGAAGCCACAGGCCGCTATAATGGACTGTAGAAGCCACCCGCCGCTATAATGGACTGTAGAGCCACAGGCCGCTATAATTGGACTGTAGAGCCCACAGGCCCGCTATAATGGACTGGTAGAGCACAAGGCCCGCTATAATGGATACTGTAGAGCAACAGGCGTTATGGACTGTAGAGCCACCTCGCCGCTATATGGACTGTAGAGACCCGCCGCTTAATGGGACGTAGAGCCACAGGCCGCTATAATGGACTGGTAGAGGCCACACGGCCCGCTGATAAATGGACTGAGAGCACGGACGGCTATAATTGGATGTTAGAGCCACCCGCCGCTATAATGGACTGTAGAGCCACCCGCCGCTATAATGGACTGTAGAGCCACAGGCCGCTATAATGAACTGTAGATCCACATGCCGCTATTATGGACTGAGCAGCCACACTCCGCTACTGTAGACTGAGAGCTTCCTGCCGCTACTGTGGACTGAGCAGTCACACGCCGCTACTGTTGACTGAGCAGTCACACGCCGCTACTGTGGACTGAGCAGTCACACGCCGCTACTGTGGACTGTGGAGGCGTGAACTGGGCATTTTGCAGAAGTATGGTTTTGTGTTTATGTTTGTGTCACTTCCCTGTGTCCGTTTCTGAGCCGGCTGTGTCTGTGTGTGGACAGGTGTGGTGCTGCCAGAGCGGCCTGGTGGTGCTGCCGAGTCCGTCCTCCAGCAGACCGTCTCCTGGCTCAACTCTGAGGGGCGCCAGCTGCCCGACACCCGGCTAATACTGGACTACCTCAGTCCCAGCCAGCCGACCCTGCGGTACCAAGGCAGGTCTAACCGCCCCACCCTACCCTCTGCTGCCCGACACCCGGCTAATACTGGACTACCTCAGTCCCAGCCAGCCGACTCTGCGGTACCAAGGCAGGTCCCACCGCACCACCCCACCCTCTGCTGCCCGACACCCGGCTAATACTGGACTACCTCAGTCCCAGCCAGCCGACCCTGCGGTACCAAGGCAGGTCTCACCGCCCCACCCCGTTCTGTTCCTCCCCACACAGATCCCTTGACTTCCTCCCCACTTTGTTGCTCCCCACCCTCTCGAGTTGACATCGACCATTGCATGCTTACGTAAACTTGTGTTACATATTTTCTTCTCTTGACTTCTTCTATTTCTCCTATCCTTTTTTCGTTTATTTCATCTCCTTTTCCTTCTGTTCTTTTTCATACCGTTGGCTCATGTTCATAAAGCGTTAGCGAGTTGACGGACCAATTAAACTCCTTTCATGACGTAACGACAAGCTGTGCCGTTATTTACTGTAACGTTAGTCAGTCAACGTAGTCGGTCAGTTAACCCAGGGTAACTAGACACCGGGTAGAACGGTAAGGAATAAAGTGCCCAAATGAATTAGACAGCATACTTTTGTTTTGAAAAATGCTTTGTGTCAGTCAGTTAACCCAGGAGTTAACCCTCGCCATACGGGAGCTTTTCTCACCTTCGCCTTACGGGGGAGGGCTCCTAAAAAGACCTAACCTAGTGTGATGTTAACCTCCAAACCAAGCAATACAGAGCAACGCTGTAAGAACCAGCATGTCGCCTGTCATGTAAGGAATCTAACGGTACCCAATTCTTAGGTTTCATTTTAACGGGTGACCTTCCAGGTCAAGTGAATGACTCAAAAGTCAAAATCGACCACATCCAAAAATCGCGACTTTGCTCAGTCCGTCGTCATTATTGAAGTTATGCAAATAAAATGATTTGGTTAGCGTCAAGTTCTTGGTCGTTGAATTAGCTATCTGACCACATATATGTTTATGTCTGGGGGAGTTCTTAGGTCACGGAAATCACGGAGACCTCTTAGGTCACGGAAATCGTCACCATAGATTAAATTTGCTATGGGCGATTAGTATTAGCAACCTCGACCCGATCATGCCCACAATAGCGATCAGAAAACCTCGAAATTAGAAATGGATAATTGTAAACAAAAAGCACAGGGTAGCTATGCCGCTGCGACCCCATTGGCCGAGTTGTCTAATGACGGCGGCCATATTGGTATCACAAGAGCATCGTTCGGCCTGTGTTAAAGGATAGGCGGGCGGGCACCCAGGCTGTACATTTTTACAAATACAATTGGCGAACTACTGTGGTAGCGCAAAATGGTTACCTCACCACATATGTTCCAAATTGTATTAAAGAATAATTCTAGCGACAAAATATTTTTTCGTGCAAAAAAAAAGAAGAACAGTCCTAGATCATTCTGCATTCAATTTGGAACATCGTGGTGGTAGTCATGTTGCTCTACGACTAGTAGTTCGGCTCAATATATTGTAATTTCAGCCTGGGTTGCCCGCCCGGCCTATCCTTTTAACACAGGCCGCCACTGTCTTGTATCATCCCAATATGGGCGTCATTAGACAAGTATTCCGGCCAATGCGCCTTCCATCTCTATAGAGTTCAGTGACAAAAATACATGTTCCTACACCAGTTTTGTCTCAGAAGTACAAAAAAGTATTGATATATTTGTATCTAGTAAAAAAGTATACAAAATGACGTCATGAGTTTCTTATACTTAGTGAGCCATCAATCCGTCAAAATGATAGATATTGCTTTGAAATTCTGTTTGGGTATTTTCCACACTCAGTCCTCTCACATATATTCCGTTTTTTAACATTTCGAAATTTTTAA
Source organism: Semibalanus balanoides (assembly GCA_014673585.1). Taxonomy (NCBI): domain Eukaryota; kingdom Metazoa; phylum Arthropoda; class Thecostraca; order Balanomorpha; family Balanidae; genus Semibalanus; species Semibalanus balanoides. Next base: position 6,805 of record VOPJ01011903.1, on the reverse strand, counting down.
TTTTGTTGTGTTTTTTTCTGTAATTGTTGTAAACTCAGCTACTAAAAAAATCTACAAGATCAGCAGCATGTGTAAACAGTTATGCAAGAAAAACCTCAGTGGGTTTGCTTTAGGACCCCCCTCACCCCGTAGAGCGAGGGTTAAGGTTAGTCAGTTTCGTTAACTGTAACGTTAGTCAGTTGTCAGTCAGCTGTCCGACTACCCTCCTTGGTAACTAAACGCTATGCGCTATCACAGATAAAGCTGTGTCAATTGTGTTATCGTTCAACACCTCTTCTCGAGGTAGGAAACGAGCCGCATTGATGTCTTTGAAACAAAATAGTTTGATTACCTGCGCCGTCAGTTTGCCGGTTTCTCCGCGGTCCGGTGGTGGCGCTAGTGTCGCTGGACAACTCGTGCAGCATCGTGCATCAGTTGCACCGTCTGGCCCGGGAGCTGTCGGTGCCGTTCTTCGTGGTGAACAGGTGAGCCCGGCTCGCGTCAGGTTCTGATGCGGAGACTGCCAGGGACGGGTGGTGGTCGTGTGTGTGTGTGTGTGTGTGTGTGTGTGTGTGTGTGTGTGTGTGNGACAGGAGGCCCAGTACGAGACAGGAGGCCCCCATACTAAGCAGGAAACCCCTGCATACTTAAACAGGAGGTTCACCCAGTATAAGACAGGAGGCCGCGAGTTACTGACAATAGGCCCCCATACCTAAACAGGAGGCCCCATGTACTATACAGCAAGGCCCCCAGTATTATACAGGAGGCCCCCAGTACTAGGCAGGAAGCGCCCCATACTTAACAAGGAGGCCCCCTGGACTCCCAGTACTAGGACAGGAGGCAGCCCAGTATTGGACATGAGAACCCCAGTACTAAATAGGATGCTCCGCCCCAGTACTAGACAGGATGCCCTCGGGACTAGTACAGGGAGGCTCCCGATAACCAGACAAGAGGGCCCTCATACAGGCCAGGAGGCCCCCTGCACAAAATTGGCACCCCTAAAAACTACCCATAAAAATAGATTAAGCTGTCGGGATTGGCCACTATCCATTTGGAGGAGCCTTTTTATTGTCACATTTCTATATATTTTAATCAGGGCGCGGATCCAGGATTTCAGTCAGAAGGGGTGCGCAACACAAAAAAGTGCGCCTCCGGGGGCGCGCCCACGGGCGCACCATAAGCGAGAACCCGGCTCAGGGGGGGGGGGCGATCCACGCTTTGTTAATTTTAATATATCTAACCTAGCACCAACTATAAACAAGGGGTAACCCTATCGGCCATTCTTCCCCTTTGTATCCGCCCCTGGGTCTGATCTAGCTTACATGAGACCATGTCGACAAACAAAATCAAAATTTTCGCGCCGCCTCGCGGCGCCATTGCAATACAAATCAAATGTATACGAGTTGAAAACTGAATAAAAAAATCGCAACCCGTTTTTAGGCGCCATTTAATTGTGTTGTTATAAGTTAATACATTTATCTACTATCTTATGCGGGAGCAAAGGCTAGCTTTATCATTTCTTACAGCACTTTATTAAAGGCCAAAATACAGTTTTAATCTGCAGTCCGCACTATTACGCAAAGCGGGACGATTAAAGATAATGCATGGTCCAGGGCATATATTCAAAATTTTCGCGCGCTCCGTGCGTAATTCTTTTAAAAGTTTCAGGCTTGGTACAAAAAACTAAATATTCTTGATATTAACTGATTCCAAACTGCATGTCGCTTGGTTTAAAGATGAAATAGCAGACCCCTCAGTTTACTAACTCCCCAGCTTTCTACAAAGTTGGTATTGGCTCATGCCCATTACCTGCACACACTGTATTCTCCATCCTTGTAACGTGCCTTTCAGCCGTTTTCATTGAACCTTTCAACACTTGGGAAGTGGGAGCCCATTTCCACGCTTGGGAATGGGGCCGTTTAAAGGCACCGCCCCGCTTCCTTGACGAAGTTTTGTCTACGGGCTTAATTGTCGTAATTGTATTTCCAGTCTCTGTTATACACAAACATCGTCTTGTGATAGTTGCTTGTTAGTCAATCTTAATGTATTAAAGATAAAAATCATAAAACAAATAAGTTGAAAAATTAACCTAAGGTTGCCTCATATGTGAATTCATCGTATTGCAAACCATCAAACTAATAGCTAAATTCCCAGTAAGAAACACATTTTTTGACATTACAAACGTAGTCCCACTCCGCAGGAAACATGTACGAAGCAGAGAGGCGCGGGTGAGGCATCACAAAAAAAGTTGGCCAGCTGAGTGTTGGTGCTCCGATTTTCGGAGATACCGAAGAGCAAATAGGAGATATCGCCATGTTTGCCATAAAAGAAGCCAAATAAACATCGCATCGCTTTTGTAGCCCCAAACAATGGAGGCCCCTACAGCCAGGGAGCCCCCTGGGGATGAGGCCCCCTGGGAAAAGGAGGCCCCCTTTCGACTTTGCCCCCCCAGGTAAAATCTGGTGGCGCCGCCCCTGCTCGGGTCCACATTTTGTCACCTCTAGTCTCGAATGAGGGAGACTTTATGTCCCATGGACATGGGCCGCAGCTTCCTCGTCCACAGCAGGGGCCGCTACAAGAAACCCTACAGGCGCCAATAAGGCGGCCACCACCGCCTCCTCCAAGGCGGGGCAGGGCTGAAAAGACATAGCGAATTTACTCGTTAGTGTAGTCGAATGTGATGTTTTGATTGCCTTTCTGAATACATTTGTATGGTGCAAGACCTTGACACGATTTTGGCTGACATCTCTACCACTAGTTAAGTGAAAGACTGCTAATTGTGATCTTTCGAAATAAGCATCAAGCAAAACAATAATTACAGCACAAGCGTGAAGTTAAAATAACTGGAAGTCTTAAGCCACAACTATAACCAATTAAATCCCTAAGTCATATAATTGCAAAGTAGTCACTCATCTAAGCACATCGCTAGATCAGCTGCATGTGAAACTGTTCAGCTATTCAAACTAGTAGTTGTAGTATAGTTATATGGCAGCTCGGTTAACTCACGTGTGGCGACACAGACTGCGAGCAGCAGCGCCAGAACGACAATAGCCAGGAATAGAGGACTGAACCACTGCATGGTGACAAGTCTGACGCTGCCACCACCCGGACACATTATATTGTGTCCACGCCAGCAAACCCCCCCCCCCAACCCCGGCCTAGTTGGACTGGTGCGTGGCCACCAGAGCTCCCCAGGGCCTCCAGAGGGCCCAGGAGGCCCTCCTAGCTGTTTTTCTGTGACTGCGGGAGATAGGACACACATATGGTGTAGGAAATTCCTGATTCCCAATGCAACACGTGCGATGGACTGGGCACCGTGTTCATGCCGAAAAGAATGTTGAGGGGGGCTGCCTTTTGTTACTTGCCTGCCATTGTTCCTGCTTGAGTTCTGAACATCCGGCTCGGTAGCTTGACTTGCATCCACTCTTGGGGTAGCGAGCCTGCAGCTGTTAACACACTGCTCTGTGGTAGCGAGCCCTGCAGCTGTTAATAGCACTGCTGTGGCAGCGCAGCCCTGCAGCTCGTTAACATCACTGCTTGGTAAGCGAAGCCCTGCAGCTGTTAACACACTCTGTGGCAGCGAGCCCTGCAGCTGTAAAACAATCACGCTGTGGAGGCAAGCCCTGCAGCTGTTAACATCACTGCTGTGGCAGCGAGCCCTGCAGCTGTTAACATCACTGCTGTGGCAGCGAGCCCTGCAGCTGTTAATATCACTGCTGTGGCAGCGAGCCCTGCAGCTGTTAACATCACTGCTGTGGCAGCGAGCCCTGCAGCTGTTATACATCACTGCTGTTGGCAGCGAGCCCTGCAGCTGTTAACATCACTGCTGTGGCAGCGAGCCCTGCAGCTGTTAACATCACTGCTGTGGCAGTTAGCCCAGCTGCTGTGCAATGTACCGAGTGGAGCCGACGGGCGGACGCCAAGACAAGAGTAATTCGAGTCCGTTGATCCACCATTTTACAAGTCTGGTTGTCATTATTTTCCGCTAAGACTTTTAAGAAAAATAAAAGGTAGCGAAGTTACTCTTTTAAAAAATGTTGTGTCTTTTGATGACTGGCATCATGCGTCGTTCCGACGTGAAGCATTGCGATGTGTTTGGCTCACTTTTCATCGAAAGCACGCAATGGGGTGAAAATCCCCTTTCGTTTTGGGGCAAAACGCTTCTTTTGTCACTGTTGATGACCTCTTGTTAATAAACAGTTACTATAAAAAGATGAACATAAACACAGCGAATATATACTTAAAGAGCTTTTTATTTTTTCCCGTTTGTTCCCAGCTATCATAGTTCGTGAGATATTTGGCGAAATCTTAAACAGATTTCAATTTCAACATGAATTCCGACGAGCTATTAAGCGGTATTTTGGGTTTTCGCCTGTATCTCTCCAGAGGAGCCGAGTGCGAGGGGATGGGGAGTTTTGCCCCGAGGCCAGGGGCGTCTTGCCCTGGTGTTTGGGTGAGACGCCCCTTTTGCAGGCCTTTTGCAAATCGTCGCCTAAAAACTTATTAAATGAAGAAGGTAGAATTGGGCGATGCAGATCAAAGGGTAAATACCCAAACTATGTAAAAATGCTATCACTATTTGCCTCCGTCAAATGGGAGACGAGATTTTCAGCAAAAAGCAAAAAATTTGCGTATAGCCCACATTTGATCTAAGGTCTTACGGCCTCTCTGCTGATTTGTTCATCGATGATTGTAGCGTTCTCAAACGTTTGTGTGAAAGCGTGCATACTGACAATACAAAGTTATACATTATGACACTCATTAAAAGCTGATAGAGATCGAAAGAGTGAAACACTGATATCAAGATGCAGCAGATCCCACCATCTCATGAAAATGAAATAGCTGCATCACCAATGCAAGTCAAGTCCGTAGCAATGGTTAGAGTTTTGTGTTGGCCGGTAGCGCCTTAGCCAGAATGAAGCTCAACAGTTAGAGTTGACATGATTGTCAAAATAGATGTAAAAATGATCGATAACATGCCAATTATATATTTTTAGAACAAAAAAGATATCAAAGAAGAATACGAGCTTTCGGCAACATTGCCATCATCAGGTATACACTTTTAAAATTGGACACGGGCCGCAGCTTCCTCGTCCACAGCAACGACTTGATTTTAAAAGTGTATACCTGATGATGGCAATGTTGCCGAAAGCTCGTATTCTTCTTTGATATCTTTTTTGTTCTAAAAATATATAATTGGCATGTTATCGATCATTTTTAGATTTATTTTGACAATCATGTCTATTATCATGCCAACCATCCAACGCATAAATAGTTAGAGTTGATTTTCGAGTTGAATCTTACATCTCACTACATTATTTGCTACATTATTTGCTATGATTTTACAATTTCACTCATTCAGACATTCCTTTTTCAATGTGCTTACCAAACGACTTGACTGTTGCTAGAACCTCGGAAGCCTGCAAACCGTCCGCGACTAGTGGTGTCCAATCGGGAAACACAAATTTTGGTTTTACCGAAAAAATTGTGTGACCGATTCGGTAATAGGTTCGGTCAGGCTTTATAAATTGTTCGAACACTTTTCGGCGCTAAATCTTGTTTACAATAAGTATACTATTTTAAAAATCGGTCTCAAATCTTGGACATTTTCGGTCTCAACCGAAATCGGTCAATATTTGGACATCCAATGCCTTCTGTTTGGTAATGGATTGGTTTTTTGGTCGTGGAAGATTTGGGATGACAATCAATTAGTCGCGACGAATGCAGAATGCATTCAATAGCCAATGCCGCTTCGTCAAAGAAATCATACGTGGACACGATCAATACAAATAAGCCGTGACAAAACTGCTACTGCTCCCGTTTAACCCCGAGCGAAATGCCAGTTAGCATACTTCTGGATGTGAAGTAGTGCAGGCAAAGGTCAGCGGTAAAGTACTAACAGAAAGTGTCCTAAATAACTCAAGGCTTAGTTCCAGACATGTGATTGATTTCACTTTTTTGGAACGATCACGATTCATTTCGGAAAATAAATGATTCAATCAATTTTTGATTCATGGATAACAATTTTGATTAATCATTATTTCCAATTTGAAAAACCAAAAACAAATTTTGAAACAATTACGTCTAATTTAACATTAAAACAACATTGAACAATCTTTTGATTCAATCAGCCTTGTTTCTATGCAGGTTTTGATTTAATTACGATTCATGAGTCAAAAGATCCGTAGGTGGTTTGTGTTTTATTCAATGGATTATAATTGTACGATTCCATTCGAATCAATCGGAGTCGAATCAATAACGAGTCTGCTTAGCTCATGGTTTTAACGTTAAATAATCTGAAATAATATAAAATATCGCATTCATATCGACTCGTCCAGTTGGTTCCTGCCTGAACTCGACGCAAATACTTCTCCAGGCTGTCAAAAGCAAGCTTTAGACTTGTCAGCATTATTTGCAATGGTCACTTTTCCGTGTCGCAGTGGTGGCGTTGGGTTATGTTAATTTGTGGGTCCCTTTTCAATGTTCGCTCAATATTCGGAAAAAACACGTCACGAAAAAAGGAGACTATTCCCCCCTCCCCACGCGGGCCACTCAGACTGGCGACTGGGGACTGGTGCGCTGGGCTTGTCCACCGTGTCTGTCCTGCCGGCCATCTGGAGCGGTGTGGCATTACTGCTTCTCACACCGGACATATAACAGGGAAGCATGTTCTAGCATTGCTTAATCGGAACACAAATGGTGCCAAATTCCATCCACAGTACTGAACATTGAACAATGACCGCTATAATTGTCCACTGAGGCGCGACCCATCGTCCGGTTTGGCAGGAAGTTGGCCTCAGCTGCGTGTCATCGATGGCTGCCTTCC